>VZUI01051943.1:0-27776 GCA_013401135.1 Cettia cetti | reverse complement strand
AAAAAAAAAAAAAAAAAAAAAAAGAAAAAAAGAAAAAAAATACCCTCCCCTCCAACCAAGCTCTCCCCCCTCAACAAACAGAGAGATCAAAAAAAATTTAAAAAGGAAAACAAAGAAACACAAAAGCACAAAGAAAAAGAGAGTGAGGGAGCCTCAAGAAGAGCTGCACACCCCTCTCCCACTCGGTGCTCACCGTTGTTGGTAGGAGGTGATGCCCTGGACGTTTTGCGGGTTGCCGTTGGCCGCGGCGCCGGCTCGCCCCATGCCCGGCGCCGCCGGCACCCCCCCGGCCGCCCCGCCGGCCGCCGCCGCCGTCACCTGCACGCTGAAATCCGGGAAGATCCTGATCATCCCCGCGGCTCAGCACCCGGCGAGTGTCGGCGAAGAGGTGCAGCAGCAGCGACTCTCCCTCCGGCGGCTGCAGCAGCAGAGCCAGGCACACTGCAATCCCATTAGTGAGTGGCGGCCACTGTGAGTGAGGACGGGCGCTTTGATGTGAGCGGCTGGGCTGAGATTGAGGAGTTTGGGGGGGCTAGGGGTAAAAGGGGAGGGGGGGGGGGGGGGGAATTTACCGAATTGCAAACATGCAACGCGTGAAGATTTGGGAAGCGAAGTGGAATATCAGAGCTACCAAAAAAAAAAAAAAAAAAAAGGTATGTCTAATACTACTGGAGCTGTAGATATAGGAGAAAAATCCAAGCTGAGGAGGGACGGGGAGGAGAGAGGGGGGCGCAATTACTTTAGCGGTGCAGTGAAAATGATGAGCAGCAAATGTTGCCTTTTTTCCCTCCTCCTTCTCGTCCCTCCACCCCCCACCCTCCACCCAAAATGCAAGTCTTAGAGGATTTCTCTCTCTCAATGAAGTAATAATAAAGGCGGCTGACCACAGCCTGGGCTAGCGCCAACTGTGCGGGGGGGTCGGGGTGTGGGAAGGCGGGGGGGAGGGGGGGGGAAGGGGAGGAATATCCCTGCTCTCGGAGTCCTGAGGAGAAGAGGAAGAGTGAAGGATTGTTGCAGCACAAGTTCTCGCTCTTGGTAACTTGCTTTTGCTCTCCTAGAGGCACCCCGCACCGCCCCCCCTCCTCCGTCTCTTTTCTTTCTCTCTATGAAGGGACGGGTTTCACAAGCGAGGAAATGCGCCGCTTTTGTGCAAAGGCAGAGTTTGTTCCTTATTCTAGGGAGCTGACTCTCCTCCCCTCCTAGTGTGCAGCAATGTTATTGCGAGTCAAACTTGTAAGGTATGTGCTGTCTATGCACGCACTGATCCCTATTGCTGCTTCAACATATCAATTATAGGACCGAGCGCTGCGCAGAGGCCCCTCGCAGAGCTCCCCTCCGGGTGCGGCACGCACCGCACCGGCAGCGGCGCGGAGGGGCCCGGCCTCCGCCGCCCCGCGGGACGCGCGGCCGCAGCTCCACGGCGCCTTTGTGCCACCCGGAGCTGCGAGCACCCCCCCGCCTCGCTCGGGCGCGTTCGCCCTCATCCACCTCCGCTGAGTGCTTATCCCTGGACGCGGCGCTGTGCGGCTCCACCAGCCCGCCGGGACCGCAGCCCTGCCCCGGTCGGGGCCACCCGGCACCGAGTCCGCCTGGCCGCGGCGCTGCGCGGGGCCGGGCGCCGCGAAGGAAGCGCGGAAAGTTGGGCGTTAGCGCGGGTCGGCGGCGGACCCTCCTCGGTTTTATCCAGGTGGCTGCCTCGCCTCGCTTCGGCCTCGGGGTGGGCAATCGCGGTGGAGGGGACACGGAGACCCGAGCCCTCCTCGCCATGGTGCTCGGCGAGTGCTGCTCGGGCTGCTCCCGCCTCCCGCAGCTGCAGTGGGAGACGAGGGGCGAGATCCCGTCCCGGAGGGGGCACAGCGGCTGTGCCCAGTCAGAGGCCGCAGGGGAAAGGCAGAAAAACTCCCTCCTGCAAAAGCGTCCTACCAGATCGCCTCGCTTCTGGGGGCGCCTCTGAAACCACGGACCTGGAGCCCCAAGCTGCTGATTGCTGGAGCTAAAAAGCGTGGTGCTTGTGGAGAGCTGGACTCTTCGCCAGCCCACTGAGTGGACAGCTAGAGCAGAAAGTAACACGCTGCGTTAGTGCACCTTACACGAGCAGCAGCCGTGCTGCTAACTGGTTTCTGAGGAAACCGAGGCTCATACCAAGAGGAGCTGCATGGGACAGAACACAGGTAGTAGCACTCCAGAATATGTGTAGTGTTGAAGAGACTATGGCAGCATCTCGGAAGTGGGCAGAGGTCCCAGGCTGTTCCCTCTCTCCAAAGGCATTGTAACCTTTGCTTCCATGAATCAAAGCGGTCTCCTGGACCAGTCTCTCCTTTTCCCTTGCAACTGTGTTCCTTTTGGAGTCTAAGCTTGGCACCTAATCTAAAAATATCCTCTTATCCTGACTTTTCTTTCCATTGCTGTTTCAAAGAAAATTAAGACACACCAACTTTGTGTTAAAACAGAGACTGCATTCAAATCCTTTGTATTAAATAGCATCTGTGTTTGCATTCTGTTTTAATACAAAATGCTTTGGATTGCGCTAATACCAGGAGATATGAAACTGGTTAGTCCCCACATGTTGCACATAAAAAGAATTCATAATGAGCATCTGTGGGATGTGGAATGGATCCCATGAGTTAGCTGAAGACCTCATAACGTAAGAGCTGAGAAGCCTAAGTGAATTATGACTCTCTTTCCTCGCAAGTAGGATTAATTTTCTATCCCACTTATATTCATTATCTATCCTGTTTATACTATAGGGACATCAATTGTTTGAGTGTTAAATATGAAGACTTTACAGAAACGTGTAGGTTAGATAGCTCACAGAGAAGAGGGGGGTTGTTATTACCAGGAAAACTGTTATTCAAACTCCATGTTTAAAGACCAATATTAGATAAAGCTGCTCACTTTTTTTTAAGGATTGCAAATTCTGTGCCTTTCTCCTACAACATATTTAAAATGTAAGGTTTACAAAGTACTCTCCATCTGCCTGTGGCCCTCCCAGTGATGTCAATAGGAATTTCGCATGCAGATGAAGGCCCCTATATGGCCTTTAGAGAGCAGGTCAATAAATGGCTGGAGGAATAATTAAAGACTTCTGAGCTGCTCCTTTCCTTTTTCTTACATTATAGTACAAGACTGGCATGAATATAGGCTGGGCTACCACTCTAATTGGCTATGGAATAACACTGAATGGAATTTAAATGTGGGCAGTAGCCATTTTCCAAATGATCACTCCATTACAGTAGTTTTGTCTGTCAATGTATGGCCAGGCAGTAGAGTGGATGTAATCATGTCGAAGTCCCCATCCATTGATTGTCACTCTCTGCTCTACAGTGGCAACTCTAAGCAGATTTTCACATTTCAAAGAGACAGCCAGGATGGAGAGCCTGCCTTTAGCCAAGCTTGCTTCAGCTTAGCCTTGAAAGTCACTGTTTTTCATCCATGTAGGCAGAACAGAATCTCTTGATATTTAATAAGATTTTTTATGAGTATTGATTAGTATCTTAAGTGTTAATGTAACTAAAAGTTCAGTCTGGATAATTTTGCTTGCACAAGTAGACCTACTATGTCATTGGAAGTACAGACAAATAGTCTTGTATGTTAGGAGACAAGCAGTATTCAAAGGTAGGTTTGTGAATGTCTAGAATACAGAAGCATTTTCTTTGCCATAGCTCTTAAAAGATACCAAATAAAAAAACATTATCTCATTTTGATTGTTTGAGTCTTTTTTCCCCCCAAATTAATCACAATGGTAAAGTCCATTGGTGAGTAGGAATTTCTGAGACTTGTTTTATACACGGATGAAAATCAGGCTTATACTCTATGTTACATTAAATAGCGTGGACCCAATTTGCCACATATTTCACCAGTGCTACAACACACCATGATGGATTTAACTTAATTTGCTGCAGTATGGTAGCATAAATGAGATGAGAATAAACCCCAATATTTTTAATTTACTTTATTTCTCATTTTGGTCAAATTATTGACAGCTTCTGGTGTCTGGGTGACATAGTTTTTGTCTAAATACCATATACTATTGCTAGATATGCTGCAAGTTGCTTTAGTATTGATTAAGCAAAGAAATATTTTAATAGAGTACTGCTGTTTCTAACTATGGGCAATAGACCTTCCTCTCAGGCAAAAACATAGCAAAAATAAAAAGTAGAAACACATGACAATATGTAATACAATAACATTTAATATTTATGCTTTTCATATACCTCTCTATCACAATTATATATTATATCTGTTCGTATTGTTGGTGTACTACTGTTCCTTTCACAGGTGAAAAAATATCTCTTCTCTGGAAATTCATTTCCATTTACTTAAAGTTAAATGGTTTGACTTTGAATTTTCATTATCTGCTGTTGGAAGGAGCCTGTGACAGGTATGAGAGAGAATGCTACAAAGCTTCATTGTATCATCTAATTTTTGCTTCACTTTAGTCAGATATCATTTAGGTAGAGAGTAAAATAGTATACATAGAACAGGATAAGATAGAACAAAACAGAACAGAAATAAAATGAAAATAGGATATGTAATGAATTACAGTAGAAAAATGCCTTTATCTTGAAGTGATTTTTTTTTTTTTAGTTATACTGATTCCTCACTAGTGAGAAAATTGAACTAATTTTATATAAAAGGAATATGTCATAACAGGATATGGCATTTATCTTCCTGAGATAGGGGTGACCTCATCATTCACAAGTGGTGTAGCTATGAATGAGTAATCAGCCTCCCCACCCATTAAGTGTAGATAAAGTCCACATCTTCTGTCTAAGTATTAAATATTCGACTTATTATTTTACAACTCACCATCTCTACAAGTGTTCACTGACTGATGCTTCAGTTGCTGCTGCCAGTATGTATCGTCAGTGGGAAGCAGAAGAAGTCCCTCAAAAGGTGCCCTGTATAATAGAGAATGAAAGATGAGAAGGAAAATGAAAATAACAGATGAGAAGAAAGCAAGAGAAAATGGACCTGCAGGAAAAAAAATTATGGGCAGAACAGGGATAAGGAAATTCTTTAACTGACCTACACTTTTGTTGTCTGTAATATTCCAAGAGCTTTATAACATACAAGCAGTGAAAATATTTTTCATATTAATACTTCACATATATCAGCTACCTCCTATCTCAAGTTATATTGCTCCAGTTATTCCCAGAGGAATTTTTATATGTATAATGTGAGAGAAATATATAGTTAGGAAAAAATTCTTTTTTACTATTTATCAACAGTGCACATTAGGGAAGAGCCACAGTTAAAAAAATACAGTTTATTTCTAGAACTATATAAGATAACATAATTTTCTCTTTCAAATGATGTCACGTGCTGCATTTTGTTTTCATTCCTTTGTAAAAGCAATGAGAGCAGTTTAAAGAAAATATTCTGAATTTAATTTTAAATCCAAAAGAACTGGCTGTTCCTCTGTTTAGAAGAGAAAGCTCCAAATAGAACATGAAGTCAGGAAAAAGACCGGTACAACTTAAATGAAAGTACTCAAATATTTTCCATCTTCACCATTTCTTGACATGCACTCATGGTTGGAAGAATGGATAAGGGAAATGTCTTTTCTGAAAGGTTTTGCTAGGACTGAAGGGCAAGTTTAAGGTAGCCCCTTCCCCCCCGTATTCAAAAAAAAAAAAAAAAAAGCAGGCAGAGAGTAAGGTAGAAGGAAAGTGCCTGGGGAACATAGCACCACTATCGAAATCATAAAAGATGTATAAGGACATCAGTGGAAGAACTAGAAAAACTATTAGAAGAATGCCCTCCAGGGCCATCCCAGTGGCTCAGCGATTAGTGCATTGCGCTGCCATGGGGAAAATGCTGGGAAGGTCTGAGGCTCATCTTAGCATCTTGTTCATTGGTACTGGCAGCTGAGAGCCCTGTGAGCACAGGGCGTCCACAGTGGAGATTGATACAGTGCTCACATAGCCAGAAGTATCTGCCTGGGCTGTGCTTTGACCACTGAAGCTTCCTCAGGAAGGAGTATCAAGTCTTCCCTATCATCAACTTTTTTTTTATTTTACTCTCTGTGTGAAAGCAAAGGAGCACCTCTGGCCCACCATGTAATGACAAAGGACAGGTCATCCTCCAAGGCTGCAGCATCAGTGTTAAAGTCAATTTCTTGTGTGTTATATCCTTTGCTCTGGCCCTAAATTTTAGTGAGTGAGTTATCCCTTAACACCAGAGGTTTTCTGTGGTGTTGATCACCCACAAATTTTCTAGCATCTTGAGCAGATTGAGAGGCAGCCAGCTCATTTTTTTCAGATTCTACCTGCTTCTTCAGATCTGTAATGTTCCTCCAGGCAGTTTTAACACCTCTGTTTTCTTTTCCCATGTCTTCAAGATCAGTCTTATGCCTCCAAAGTAATCTGCTACTTCACTGACATCAAATTAGGACTGTGGAAACCACAACTAAATTTTGCTGCTTCCACCTCCCCAAAACCCCCATCCATGCCACACAGCCTGATTTGAAAGAAGTCTTATTTGAAAAAGTGGAAAAACAAATCAAGTAGGTGATCTTTATCTCCAGAGCTTCTAAGAAATGCCATCATATTATCCTGTGTTCTCACCACATTCAGATTTTTGGTTCATCCATAAGATAAGTGAAACTTCAAAAAACACAGGGCTCGTCAACACACCTTTTTCTTTCATTTATATATTTACTGTACTATATTTATTATATATTTATTTGTAGCCTCTGCCAGCACTTCTAAACAAAATAATTTGCAGAAACACCTATTGGTGTGTCCTGAAAAGGCAGGATCAAAAGTTAGCTCAAGGTTTTTGACTGCTCTTAGGGGAGGATTCTTACTCTTTTCCCTTACTAAATGGTCAGCCTCTTTTATTCAGAAGGAATGGAAACCAAACAGGCTCTCTTTCTCCTAATTATTTTCTGATGAACAATTCCAAATTAATGATACATACAGCAAAAAAAGCGTTGAGCTTTCACTCAGAGCTCTTTCAGACAAGCCTACTGCAGTCCAACATAGCCTTTCTTCTTTGGTGGTGACTTTTAGTGCTCTGCTGAGTCATGCAGCAATGAACATTGAACAAAAATATTCCCATGCCTGTGTCTTATCTCCTACTGTCCAAATTGCAACCAGTGCAGTGTAAAGCTGTGCTAGGTCCTTAAAGACATGCTTCTCCATAGCTGGTGTGGTGGGGGGTTTTTTACAGCATTATTTTTCCACTCATTGAATGAAGGAAGTGCATTGTGTTCCTTTGTAGCAGTCCCAGGTGGGAAGCCACGTACATCTGTGGCTCTGCTAACAGTTTCTGAGACTTCAAGCATACATAAGAATTGGAAATAAATACTTTGATCTTTGGTCTTAGTGTTTTTCCAAAAGTAATTAAAACTTATAAGGATGTATATATGTGTCAAAAACTTGAATTAAGGCTAGCCTGTCTGAAAATACATCTTTGTTCAGGCATAGGAATCTCTAAGAGAGTCTTGTTCTTTTTTATAACTATTTATTATTCTACAGTTTCGGTTCACCCTGGGAAGATGATTATCCAAATTTCTTCATTCCTTTTTTCCTAAATTCAAGCATCAAGCCTACTCACAGGTGGTCTTCAAAATTTAAGCACATACCAAATCTTAAGCTTTCAATTTCAAATCTCTCTTCAGCAAAAACCAACCAAACCTTCCTAGTATGATCTATCACAAACCTAAAAGAGGAAGCTTTATTCCCTTCAAAGATAGACCTCCATCCACATTACTCGCATTTCTATTGTTGCTATCCATACTGTAACTATTGAAAATAACTACCAGTGTTACATGCAGCACCCTGGGAAGGGTCCTTACATTTCACACTTCAGAATTCTTTGCTTGGGGCTTTAGTTTTGACATACTGGAAAATGCTTGGTCAGAAGACATCTTAGTCCACTGCTAGACCTTAATTTTTTTTTCTTTTTCAAAGATAGGGTGGCCCACCGACTGGCCATAAATGTACCAAAATTTGGAATGTGTTGAGCTAGCTTCTTTTTTTCTTCTTTTGCCTCAAAGGGTATTTTCATTATCAGAAAGTGGTCTAGACTGTAGTTTGTATCTAAATAAAGTTGAATAGTCCATTTGTTTGACATTACTCAGGAAGGCTATCTAACATTCTTGCCTGTTTTCTCCCGGAGCCTCATATTATGTCATTTTTATATTATTGAGTAGACAACATAGAAAACATCTTTGTGACTTTTGAGACTCAAACAAAATTATTTATTGGCTACATATTGGATGAAGAACTTCTGGATTCTCTGGCAGAAACAGATAATGTGATTTTCTCATTGTCCATTTATGTTATAGGTATGACATAATTAAGCCACTATTCTCTTCATTACACATTTGAGGCAACATATATTTGGCTATAGAGTATCTATAATTTGGGTGTATACAGATGTCTGTTGGAAAAAAATTATAATTTCTCTTAGTTCAAAAATCATTAAAAAGGCTTTATTGTACCTTTTTTTTACTTTTGCCCCAATATGGGGCAAAACGCATTTTACTAGTACCTCGATAGGACAGGTTGGTGAAAAATAATACTTGTTGATGGTATGGCCCATTTCTTCTCCATACATATGACAGAATGAAAAGCAACAGGAACTCCTCCAGCAAACTATCTTTTTTTTTTTTTTAATGTGTTCTTTAGTCCAACAAAAAAAACTGACAGATTTTCAAGGGTATTTAATTTACTATAGGCTTGTAACATGGAACAAGAAGAAATATCAGTGTCCATACAAGTAGATATTGTAACTACAGCAACAACATCTGCACAATGTCAGAGTTTGTTTATAGTTGCAGCATGTAATAATCACTATTTATTGCTTCCTTTAACTGAACTAAATCAATATTTTTTCCTAGAGTAATTAAACCATGTGGAGATAAAAGCTATCATACAGGTAGAAGTAAAATTTGAATATTTTGGTCAGATAGCAGCAATTCTTCCGATTCAAATGCAATCATTAATTCATTAAAGTTACAATTTGTGTTGAATAATGTTGCTAATAGTCCATGCTATTTTATGTGCTGTCAACTCAATAACATCTTGTCTATATGCCAACCAAGCACAGTGGCTAGTTTTCTTAGGCTGAACTTTTGATTCTAATCAGTTTTAGTCAACTGTTTTCGGCTTATAAATAAATACAGAGGGTGAAAATCTGCATAATAAAAAAGTTATTATATGCAAAAAAGTCTTGAATTAATAAAATGACTAAATCTGATATATCAAACACCTGAAGAAGAAGAAAAAAAAGGTTGAGATTTTCCTTGAACTCATTGTACACCTTACACTTTTTATGGTATGCATTAATAATGCTTCAAAGTTGGCATATCTGAAGATAAGAAGAAGAATTATTCAGTTTAAATATCAACAGTATTCTTGGCTTTCAGAATATTCTTATGAATCCTTGCTACTTCCACTAACACTGCTTTTTTACATTTGCTTTTTAGGTGAAGAAGAATCTGTGACTGGGAATAATGCAAAATAATTTGACTTTTGAGACACTCTAAACTCTTCAAACCATTATTATAAAAGATGATGCTTGACATTGCCAACCATTCTGTCTTCCTTTTACTTGTAAGTCCTGATATCAGTAGGAGACTCTGTACATGCATTCATATGGTGCTGTTTGGTTTGTGGATCACACATGTCTGGAGTTAATTTATTTAATGTATAGACTTTAAAATATATTCTCTCATCACTGTTAGTTAGAAAAAACTTTAAAACCTCGAAGAATATCCCTTAATAAGGCTTTCAAGGTAAAAAAGTGTTTGGGGAAAAAAAAAAGAAAAATACTAATGTACTCTATACATGCTATGTACATGCTAGGTTGAATATACCTTCATAAGTACCAAACAATATTTCTTCAAGTAGGAACTTTATTTTGATGTTGTTCATTTTATCATATACACATTATTCCATAATTTAAAAAATAATATCATTTTGCAAGCAGATGCCTAGTGATTTTTATTAGGTCCAATTATGATGCTGCAGGTGATAAATTAATATTAATTAATGCCCTTCAAAAGAATTCTGGAGTTGAATCCTCACTATCGTATACAGGCACTAGAATTTGACTCTCCTGTTTACTTGGAATATTAAGCCACTGGTTTTCATGCTCAAGTATTCAGAAATCTAGTCAACCCAAAATGGAGACCATTGTCTTAGATACAGTCCTTGTTTGGAGAGTAAAACTGAGGATTTCCTGCGGCTTCATGCTGTGAGAAGAGGAACTGGGGAGCCAAAGATGAGTCAATGCCTTTTCCCACCACCAAGTTAATATGCATTTGAATCTCTGTTTCTTTGTTCAGAATGACTGTAAATGTTCTCTTGTGGAGAAATTGCTCAATCTAAAGATGATCGTAGTTACACAGTCATTCAAGTGAATTAATGCAGAGAAACAAAGAAGACTCACTTCATCACTAATGGACACAAGACATATGCAGTGGCTGACTGACCGCTGGCTGCTCTGGTGTCCTAGCCTGGATAGCAGCAACAGTGTCTGCTTTGGATAGCAGCAGTGTATGTCTTCCTAACAGCTAATTATTTCTGCAGAGTGACAGTATGATGTTGATTAAAAATATATATTAATATATATGGTATATTGTACCTATAAATATATCTTGCCTGATTTATTTGGTCTGAGCTCATCTATAAATTGTCTGGCTTCTGAAGGAAAATGGCAAAATTTGTCTTGCATGTGGAGGGATAGATATCAAGTTAAATCAGGGGTTAGAATAAAAAAAATCCAAATGAATAACAAACTCCCAAGAGCTCAAACAAAGCAAATTTTAATACATTAATTTCAGAAGGCATGTGTATGTCTTGAACAGAGAACAAACCTGAGATCTGGATGGATGGGAAAAAAAGGTCAGCTAATACTTTCCCTCTGAAAAAATGAGAATAAGAAGAGCGTTCTTGTATAGCATAGTGTTAGATCATCAATAAGTCTGATTCAGTCATGAATTTAAGTAATTGAGATGCAGTCTGCTTCAAGCAAGGAAGTAAAAGCAAACATACTCCTCGTCTGTCAATTATCTCCATTGTAAGTTTAATTTCAAGGAAGAAATTAAAGAAATTCTGCATTTTCCTAAAAAAAACAAAAAAAAAACCAAAAAAACAAACAAACAAACCAGCCATCAAAAAAAAAAAAAACCAAAAAACCCTCAACCAAACAAAAGTGCAAAATGAAACAAAAGCAACAGCAAAAAACAACATACAAAACTAAGCATCATCAAAAAAATTCTCAAAATACATAGTTATATGGCATTGGACCTTTCAAATTACTTTCATGAAGATTAATGAGGAATGCTAATCCATTTGGTTTTAAAATGTCATTCTGGGTTTTTCATCTTTTTCCTACAGCCCCCCCCAAAATTTTATAGAAGAAGAATAGAAAAAAGTCTCGAAGATGCTTCTTTCTTTTCTATGAGGTAATATTCAGTACTGCTTATCAGTAACTCAACTACAATCACAAGAAACAAGTTTTCAATGAAGTATATTGATGTTTGCTTTTGTCTTTATAAGGTGTTTGAACATTCAGTCTTGAAAATATGCTAGTGGAATGAGTGGCTCGATGCTGTTAAAAATGACTATTAAAGTGAATTGAGAGTAATTTTTAATAGTGTTTCACTGGAGTCAATGGGGCAATATTATCAGCAGTGAGTCTCATTGGAGTTGTGGAGATTCATTTCTTTGTGTGAAGTCACTGAAGTCAAAGGTAACAGGCTACAGAAAGTTAACCCCACACAGTGCAATTACACTCAATGTAGCCTCATCTTGTGGTGAAAAAACCACTTTATTATGTAGAAGATTCGTGTATCACTTTCCCACAATATATTAAAAAACCCACCAGGGTAGTGTCACAGAGGATGGTAACTACTGCAGCTAGGCTTTTAGGATAATTGCACAATACCACTTAATGGCACAGATCACATACTACTACAGCATGCTTTCAAGAGAGAAATGTTAGGCAAGATATCCCATATCCTATACTCTTTGAACATTTTCTCACACTCTTGCTTTTTCTAGATAGTCATGTGAATCAGACTAAAGAAAGAACTCTGATGTCTCATCCAGAGGGTGGCAATTGTAAAAAGACACATTCACTGCCTCTCTCTCTGAAAACTATAGAAATGAGAGCAAAACTACCCTCATGAAGATTTAGAGGGTTTGTAACTTTTGATTAAGGGAGAATAAATTTAGCTACTTACCAGGAAACGCAATCTTCAACATTTTTTTCAGCTTAAACTTAATCTCTGTTAACTTCCAAAACGTTCAGAGGAATTTATGTAAAACCAGCAAATGCACAACTAGATCCTGTTATGTTTTGTATGGGTCCAAAGTGAGAGACATCCTTTGCTTAACCATTCCATGGATTCTGTCATTCCACAAACACCACTGTATAATCACATTCCAGTAGAAAACTGTGCCAATGGAAAAATATTATACAAAAGCATGAATTAGATATGTGAAGGTAAGTATATAGTTCAAAGTGATTACATATTGTAAATATATAGTTCAAAATGATTACATATTGTATAATTGACGCACAGTTTTATGTTTTGGGGGTTTTTTCCTCCACAATTCTTAAATATTCTCTATGCTCTAGATCTATTTCCCATCAATTAAATATTATAAGCTCTTTTAGTATAAGTACAGCAATTCCAAGTTTCACTTAAGTCTTTTTATTCATTTGTCTTTGCAGCTCAGAATAATTCTGTAATTGTGCAACCCCTGGAGTGAAAGTATTACTTAATGTCCCATCAACACTGAGACAAAGGACATAGGCCAACTTCAATGTGTATAGGGTAACAAAAGATTAAAAAATATGTGCAATATACGACTTAAAAAGTCGAAATCAGATTGTAGATTAAGTCTCATATCTATCCTCCCAATTTAGGTGGGCAGTGATGAGAATGAAGCAGCAAAATGCTAAATATTCTGTCTCCTTCAAGTCTAATAGGAGATCTTGTTCATTCTGCCTTAGCTGCTGGAAGCAAATGAGGTATCTCAGTACTGAAGACATTTTTGTAACTTGAAAGTCACACCAGCATACAGCATGCTTTTCAGGTCCACTTGGGAGTGTTGGCTCCTGACCAACTACACTGGTACAATGCTCTGCTACACTGCTCTCTTTTAATGCCAGCTCTCTGCAAAGGTTGTGAAGAATTTTTATCTACTCTTGTTTGGCCTTGTGATGCAGATTCATAGAAACAGGCAGTTGCAAGGAAATATTCTTTTTACCTTTTTAACTTAAACATTCCCTTAAATTGCTTTCATCATAAAAGTGGTGATTTAAAACATTTTTCAAAGTCTTAAAAAAAACCACCAAAGAACAAAAAACCAAAACCCAACTTTTACAGTATATCTGGAGACATTCTTAAAAAAACCGCTCTTCATGGAGTGACATGGAGTTACTGAAATATGTGGTAATCAAAAATGATCTTGAGAAAGCATCACAGTCAATCCTGGGCAGGTCACTGAAAACTGTCTTACTGGTTTAGGCCAAGGCATGTTCTGTGAGTTAGCAGCTATGCTTGCTTCTTCCATAAAGGGAGGACAAGTCACAGTCCCAATAGTTTCTGAAGGATTATTGTTACTGAAAAAAAGAACGAAAAATATGTTTAGACAGTTTAGTACCTTCTGAAAAAATAATTGAAGTTAGAAAGTTAGATGCCAGCATTAGTCAAATCAATGTGACTTTAAATGGCAGAGATGATAAACCCTAAAAAGAAAAATCTTTTATGGTAACTTTATCACAGTGTTCATCATAGAAGGGCATATATATAATTAGGTATGCATGGTAGAACCTCTGTAAAGTAATAACTTTTAATGAATAGCCCTGTTAAAATAATACATTTCTGGGCACCAAACCAAATATGTACAGGAATACAGTGCAAACCTTCTGAATGATAAAGCAGAAACTAAAAAGAAAATAAAAAAAACTAACAAGAAGAACATTTAGTAGGAAATTGGACTGATATCCCTGCTTATATTAATAGCAGTACATGTTTTCATGAAATCAAAATAAATTTAATAAGAGACTTTTGAAATTACTATGTGCTGTGTAAATATTATTTATTAAAAATAAAAGATTTTTTTCATAAGAAGGTTGATTCTAATTTCATCTCTTTTTCTGATTTCAAAAGAATTATACCAAGAATGCATCTGTTCCTTTTAGAGTATTTGTTTCATGCTAGTTATATGTTTTGTTTTATTAGGACAGCACTGCACTCTTTTTGATAGAACACCAGTCTCTGATCAGCAAACCTTATTCTACTTAAAAAGCTTTACCTCATGGAGTGCTTAGATCCAGGTTCTTAAATAGCTTTATGTACCCAACTCTTTTAGAAAATAAAAATGTGATACTACCTAAGTTTTAGATCTTCAGAGATACTTGATTTTCTGAACTTCAGTGAGTGCCAAGGTCATCAAGTCCCAGTAGGCAGCCAGCATATTGATGCTTCAGATGTATGCTGTCATTCTCAGATGACAGTCAACTTTTCCCCCTGAGTTTGGTAGCCAAAGCTGGTGACTATATACAGTCATGATGGGGAGCAGAGAACATGAATGTTTAGTTTTGTATAAGAAATTGACTCACCAGGGAGGATCTGAACTTCGAAGGAGCCATGTCAAACATTCAGTTTTACTTTCCTGAGCAACAGGTTATCCATGTACAAGATCCTCAGGAATGTGATTAGCTTATTAAGACTTTCATTAAGATTATATCTTCCAGCTCTCCTATTCTGAGATCAGATCAGTTTGTTGCTGAAATTCATTCTCATTTTAAAAGCGAAGGAGACAATGCCTCTAGGAGAGGGGGAAGTGACCCACCTAATGAGCAACCTTCTTCTAAACGACAAAAAAGTCTTAAAACAGAAAATGTCTCAAAAAATGCAGGAAAACCATTACATTTGGAGAATGGATAGCAAGGTGTTAGAAAGAAGGAGTAGTTGTCAAACACTACAGAATATGAAAACATCATGCTGAATTAATTTTCTAAATTATATTTTGGAGGTTAAGTATTTCTTGGCTTGATAGCCAAGACTTGTAGTATTGGTTTCATTGTCATTTTTGTGCTTCATAAATTTATTTCACTTTTCACACACTCTTACATTCCAGGAAAGTTCTAACAGATTGTACAAGATGAGTTAAAGCTAGTGTTAAGAGATAGTGATGTTCCATATCAAGTAAATTGGTTTATTTTACCTCTCTTTATGCTTCAATCCAAACCCAAGACTACCTCCCTGTCCCCGTGATGACAGTCAGACAACCTTCTGCCATTGTGACTTGTTCTGAAGTTGCTTGAATTAAGAGGTAGTGCTTTGGATCTACATTTCTATGGATGAAATACAGCAGATAAAGTGATTCTGAGCTGCTAACCTCAGCCTCTATCCTTCTCTCTGTTTAGAGCTCTTGTGATTCATTGCCATTCTCCTGAAGTCACAGAGAAAGGACAGACGGTTTTAATTACGATCACAAAAAAAAAAAAAAAATTTCCATCAGGCATATGGAGATAACAGCCCAGAATTTTTACGAGACCTTGGAGAAGTTAGCTTGCCAGAATTTGAAACTTAGAAGTTGACTTATTTTAGCTTCGGAGAAAATTTCCTGAGCCTCTGATTTTTTTTTTTTCCAGGAAAATCTGATAATAAAATGACTAATATATGACCTTTCCTTAGAAATGGATGAGAGATAAGATGAACAAATAACAATACCTGAAAAATAGTACATATTTATAAGAACTAATTACAGTTTATTTTCAACTATATTTTAAAGCCCATCTTCACGAGACTTGCTTGAAGTTGCACTGTTTTAGGTTGAAGTCACTGGAATTTTGTGGTACCAGAAAGGATTGGGTCCTTGATAACAACTTTATAATGGCTATAAAAGGTTTCCACAGTTACATATCATTTAACTGCTGAAAGACTTTTTTTTAAAGCTTAATATTAGCTATAAGATGGGTTGGTGAGAGGGCAAATGTTTCCTCATGTCCTGTTAAGTAATTGAGACTTTTTAAATAAACTGTATTTGATGAAAATCTTAATACTTTTTTCCTAATGGAAGTGTCAATGATCAAAACATCACTATTCCCAAAAGAAGCATTAGATTATTCATATTCTGCTGCTGAATGTCTTAGTTTTTGATGTCAACTGGAACCAGCACCTGGTGACAAGATTTCATAAATACAATTAATTTGAAAACATTAAAAAAACTCGGTTTCTAGCTACATTTATCTTTATAAGAATAGACTTTATGAAGAACACCAGATAGGCAAAAATACTAACACTTTAATCTCCTGAATTTAGACTTTCCTGGTACTGACTTTTTTTTTTTTTTTCTATTTGATCTATAAATGCTACTTTAAAAATATTTGAACAACATATAGTTATTTATAATTATAAAAACATAGTGGAGGTAGAAGCAACCTCTACTAAAGGGATACCAGAAGCAGAGAGCTCAGTACATAAAACTTCAGTCATTCATTAATTTTTATCTAGAGTAAATGTGAGGTGTAGTTCACAACACTGAATAAGTGTGAAACAGTCTAAAGAAGTTATTACTCTCCCAGGCAAAATGCATCATCTCCTTACCTGTTGCCTTTTATGAATGAGTGCTGGTGCTTGTTGAGGCTCCATTTGGCTTCAGAGAGAGCTGGGTTATGTTCTGACATAACTGATTTCCCACCAGCATCTTGCATGAACTATTCTTTTAAGGACCAGAGTGGGGGTTTTTTCTGTGCAGAGAGAAGTAACCTGGCAGCAGTGAGTTATGAGCAATCATTGACCATTTGGAGTAATAATCAGTTTATTAAGAAAGCCATTTACAAAGGCACTGCAATTACAGCTAACTTTTAAATAAATATACACGGACTGATTTCTTAGTGCCTCCAAATTCTTTTCTCTTCCAAGCTGTATTCTTTTACGGACTTACAGGATAAATCCTGAGCAAACATAACAGCATGTGGCTTTTACCTAAGTCCATTTTCCCTCACTCTAAAGAACTTCAAGAAGAAAAAAAAGGAAATAAATTATGAAAGACTGAAAATAGCTACGGTAATACTGCTTCCTGGTTAAAAAAATCTAGATTTAAGAATTCCTCCAAATTCAGAAATTATTCAGGGCCAAAATCGTTTATTTACAATAGCTGGTATCTTAGAATAATGCTCAGCATGTGCTTTTTGGAAATGGGGAGTGCTAGTTACCTTCTCCCACAGAGCTGAAGTAGCACCATGAAAATGCAGAGGCAAATTTCAGATGAAGCACATGACTGCACAGCCCTTTTAACACCCATATAGGGCTTGGGAAATCAGTGAATTGGCTGGGTTTACAATTTGATTTTGCCTCCTGCACAGAAAGTTGCCATCCTGTTCATAAAGCTTGAGATGGACTGTATTCAGCTTATAAAACACCCTCCATAACTCTGTAAATTCAAAACTTGTCATCGCATTTTTCCCCATAAATGGAATAATTTAAGTATTTTCCCGCCATTTAAATCAATCCTTACTAAGTGGTCAAAATTTCACCAGTAAACACCAGCAGTGTTGACTGAAATAAAACCATAGCAAATAGTGTTCAACTCTGACAAATTAAAATTATCCACCCAAGTCAAAAATGGCATTACTTTGAACCCCATGTTAGTTCACTGTTCTTGCCTAAAGGCATAGAAGTGGGAGTTCAGGACCTCTCAGTTCAATTTTTCACATCAATCATGCATACGATGCCTCTAAACAAGCAGGAGTATAGTGTCTTCTGAGGACAAGAGACCAGCAACCAAACTGCTATTGAATCAGTTGAACTGTGAGTACAATGAAGCCTGGAGCTGTAGCCATTTGGCAAAGAGCCTTATGATCTGTTGTGCTATGCCATGGGTTTCCTGAGGAGATTTGGCTTCATCATGAGTGCTGGTGGCCATTGCCATCACTGTGTGATTGAGGTGCGGATAGAGCAACAATATGGGAGTGGCATTGGGAAATTCAGATTTTTTTTCTCTTTTTTCAACTTATTTTTCCACATCCATGTGTTTTTATTCTGATTTTGAGGACAGAAATAATCACACACTTACCCTGTAATAATGTAGTAATCTGTCATATAAATACCCTGCCATTATATGGTAATTATGGTTTCATTAAATGATCAACAGCTACCATGTTAGCCAAGAATAATTACACATTTGTGTCCTGTATCTTAAAGTGTTCTCAGCTCCCTTTTTTTTTTTGTTGAAAAGGGGAAAAAAATGTTCCCTCGTGAGTAAGATCACAATTTGGCCCAATGTATGCATTTATTCAGTATGACTTGGAATGCCACAATCTCCTATTTTGACTTTATTCCACAGCATACCAAGGCCTCATTTAAGGGAACTTCACCACAGCTATTATGGCTGCACATTTTCAAAGTTTCCTGAACGAGGGGCCATTCCACATTACTGCTTTTTTTCCTTTACACTTCCAGTGCCAGTTTATTACTTCCCAGAAAATTAATAACACAGTAGTGTCTGCATTGCAGCTCTCTGTCTGAACAACCTAGTTTAACATTTGTCATTGACCCAAACAACCTGGTACATGGAAGGTTTCAGTGATTGTCCTCAGTGCTAAGTATCTTCTTGTAATTAGTAAACAGACATTCTCCACTTGCAATTTTTTTTCTCTAAGTTGAAATTTGAGATATAGAACATAAGAACCATGTATAATATTCATTGAAGCAGCCTTAAATTACACTAAATAGACCAGTGTACCTAGATCTGCTAAATTTTACTATGTGGATACGGAAAAAAAAAATTACCATTTCAGCTGTACATTTTCCCACTGTTGACCTTTTAGCAGAGATGCATGATTATTCATTACATACAGCTTTTGACCATTCGTTGAAACTGGTTGTCAGTAGCACAAATATGCTGGATAAAAACATGATGAGTGAATTTAGGGTACAGTTTGGGTACCTTATCATAGCCTTGTAGGCCCCTGAGTCATCCTGGGGTACCTAAGCCAGTGACACAGGGATGGCAGATCCTGAAAGAGACCAGTGGGCTCCAGGGCTGGTAACTACAGGGCAGGTGGGATATCCTTGGGTACCAAAAGCGGCAGCAACCCATCTGTGTTTGGGCGCCGAGCTGTGCCCTAAATTTCTGATCAGGGTCAACTCATCTTCCACTTGGACAGGCAAGTGGCATGTTGAAGTCAAGAAACTTCATTTGAAAATGGCACCATAGCTCTATTCCAATTTACAGGATCTATATTTTGTTTTCAAAGACATATTTGTTAACACTGGATGGGGTAGAGGGGAGGAAGGAGGGAAAGTGGAGAACAGGAAGGAAAGGAAGTGCAGTTTTGCAGCCTCTTCTGTTAAGTCTCTACCATTTCTGGTACATTCATTTCTGTATTTCTCTTCTGCCACCAACTATTTTTGTTCTGCCAAAAGCATACTTTTGCAGGCATTTTACAGGTTTTGAATACACTCTTCCTCATCAACTTTCCCTTTTCCTGCTCTTACTGAGGAGCCTCTGTTGGAGTTGTTTTGACCTATTTGTCAGCATTTTTCCTTTCCTTTTCCTGTGTAATTGAAATTGTCAGTTCCAGAATTTCAGAGAACCTTATATTTACAACATTCATAGGCTCTGATTCATCGTGCTAACTTGAGCCACATAACTTGACACATTCATTAAAATTACACATAAACTGAAATAATTGAACATGTGCTTCAGAGAACATTTTCCAAAGCATTTCACCTCAGTAAAATATAAAAAGGGCAAGGTTATTGCAACATATACTCAGCACTATTTCCTTGTGTTTGGAGTGGCTTTAGAAGAACCTATTTTCCTTTTAGATAAACACTTATGAAGTTTACATTGAGTTAAATGCAAGCAAAATTTCAAACTCAATACACACCCAGTGGTTGAAGGCTGTCATCTTGAAATGTAGCCTTTCATCCAGGGGAAAACTCTTTCCACTATATCCTTATGTTAAACATTTATTTATATATTTTTAGAAAGACAAGAAGTCTTCCTTTCTGTGATACCAGTAATTTATCCCGAATTAATAGGATAAATTGGATTTTTTAAAGTTCAAGACAGAATCTGGATGGGATTGAGCACTGAAGTCTAATCATATCATGCTTTATTCAGTGACAATGCTTGTCCTGTGAGTATGTGGCCCAAATCACCACAGTAATCTGTTCTTAGAGCATAACACATACTGCTGTGTACGTTTTCTTATTGATTTGTATTTTACCATGTCACCATTTCAAGTGAGATACTCAGTAAGAAACAGGTGTCCTAATATGATCTTTCAGGCTGTATGAGTCCAACAATCTGTTGCTACTACAAGTGCCTGTAAGGTAGCTGCTTCTTGAAAATAAATTAGTAGAAACACACACACACACACACAAAAAAAAAAAAAAAAAAAAAAAAAAAAAAAAAAAAAAAAAAAAAAAAAGTACAACACACGAGAATGGCGAGTATGCAAGTATGCAGATGTGTTGTTTAACTTTTGTAAATCATTACAGGTGCCATAGGTTATGAGACACAGTGAAGTCCTGTACATATTGCTGAACAAATAAGGAGGGTCAGAAAATCCAAAGAAATTCTAAACACCAGAGAGATGTTTGTCTTCTGCTCTTATATTCTACTCAATCATAAGCCTTATCTTTAGATACTTTCAGTGCATCTAAAAAGTATTTTCCAAGTAGAATATATTCCAAGTCTCTGTTGTGACTGTACAAGTATAAAGAAAAAAAAGACTTCAGCAACATACACAAAAATGCAATCAAGAAATTCAAAGCAAGATTTGTACTCCCCCTACCCACTTAGCACTCAAGAGAGAAAACCTGACTGTTGAGAGGGGAAAAGCAGCTCTATCATGTTTTATTTATATATTTATTTATTTTTAAAACCTTTACTAAGAAAGGGAATAATTTATTGCCAGGAAACATACAAAAGAAAGATGACCATTGATACTATATGCAAGTAGAGCATACTCAGGTAACTTGACCTATATTTTAAAATATATATTTTTTTCTGCCATTGACTGCCAGTACAAAGGCTCTGGTCTTGCAACTGGAGATTTCTCATTGAAGCTCCAGGGCTGTGTGGAACCCCCTCCCAGCACCAGGATCTGCAAACTTGCTCTGGAGTGGGAGACAAAGTTACTAACTGAGCAAATATCTCTATGGATGGGCTAATTGAACTTTCTGGATCCATTGATACCTTGACTAATACATCGACTGTTTAAAAATAGCTGAATAGAGCAGCTTTACAGCTTGCATATAGCAGCTTGCATCTTTTATCTTTATGTATCAGCCTTTTTTTTTTCTTTTTTTTTCATTTATGGCTCTCACATTTTGAAAGTGAGCAAGTACTCAGGATTTTATTGATGCAAGGGAAACATCTAGAGATATGAAAGAAGTGAGGGTAAAAACAGAAGAATGAGGTGAACAGTGATCCAAGCTTTGAACTTGAAAACATTTTGTGTTGTAGCTGAAGCCTTAGCAACAAGCCTTGTGATATGTGTACGACCCACATGGGCAGTTGAAAATGCAAATGGTAAGGATGCAAGGACACTTTCAAACACATTTTGTCTGTCATGTAATCTTGTGAAAATATATATTACAGGAAAAACAAGCTTTTAAGCAATACTAAAGTGAAAAATCATGTAAGGTAATAAAAATGTTCAATAAAGCTGAAAGTAAAGCTCTTTGTACTTAACACTGCCTTCTAGGGCTGTACCAAACTGGTTTTGTTTTTACCTGTATTTATTTTGTTCATTTTTGCTGTGTTTTTGAGACATTTTGTCATCTTTTGAAAGAGTCCTCTGTTCCAAAGTAGGAAATCCTGTTAGTGAAGAATATCTCAAAAGAAAAAGGATTTGAAGTGCACATGAAAGGCACTTGAAGTGTGACTGCTTTACAGGCTTACAGATCATGTCAGGTGAAACCAGGCAATGTTTAACAAGGTAAGCAGCCGAACCCTTGTGGGTGGCCCTGCATGGCTCCTGCCAGCTCAGAGAAATGGAATATTCTTCTCAAGCCTCTTGATTCCAGGTTATCTAATTTGTTGTGCTTTTTCTTTTGAGTTTCCTCAGGTGATTGTTTATTAGAGGCAATGGTCACTGTCATTCTGATTTCCACCGCAGACAAATATCTTATTTTTAATTTTTTTCCTTAGCTAGACACATTCAAAGAGAGTTCATGTTAGAATGTCAATGACATTTTAGGTACCCTCCTTTATGTATATCACAATTACTTTCCTGGGAGACTCTCAGACTAATGGGAATTATGTTAACTCTGCAGTGTTCCTTTCAAGATGATAGGAGAAACATCAGCCCACTGGCAGTCTCAGTAATGGCATCTCACATACAAGACTTTCTTGGTACTCAAAGTCTGAAAAACAGTCAACAAGATAGTGTAAAAACTGATTTTAGTTTACAAAGCATGAATATGCATTTTTCTCCTGAAGAGTGAGGAGTCTGGGGTATTACTTCTGGTAGTACTACTGCTAGTACTGCCACTTTTATCACTTAAGGATTGCTGTTCTGAGACAGCTGGGCACCATTCAGTTGGGTATTCAAAAATGGATCCTGAGAAAACAGTATGAAAACCATCACATAGAGTAGGGCTTTTCCTGGTGTACAATCCCAGCAGTCAATGTTTTTTCTCTAAATTCTGATGCCTTACCAAAGCAGGTTAACCTGGCACTCAGGACTTGTTTCCTGAAAGGTGCTGAAGATCCCCATTCTTATATAAGTCACTTGGGGTTTAATGTGTCATCAGTAGCTACAACTGATATTTTTTATAAGGAACTGCCATTAGGCCATGAAGAGAATAAGTAAAATATCTGCTAAATCTGAAAACCTAGAGCTAAGATCCAGTTTAAAAATGGCTGTTCCTTGCCCTGCATGATGGTTCCTGTGGATCCCCTTCCCCATAAAAACTAGTAACTATGGGAGGAAACCAATCCCCAATCCCCAAATAACCAAAACCCAGCCAAAATCAACAAACCTAGGAAAGCTTAACTATCTTTTCTAACATCTCTAACACCCTGGATGTAGCAAAGAAACCAAATCCAGATCTGATGATTATGACCTTGCTAAGATTTGCTATGAAGTACTTGGTATATCATTGGACTTGCTTTTGAGTTCTTCATGGTGTAACATTTGATTAGGAGCTGCATCACAGTGGAGATACTGCTGAATTAGATAATGAATTTTGGCTTTTTTTTTTTTTAATGTGAGCACGACATCTAAGCAAAGCCATTATTTTTCCTTTAACAAGTAACAAGAAGGTTTTTTTACTTGCAACTCAGTCTTTCTTCATCATGAAAAAAATCACCAGTTTTTTTCAAGGTCACTGGGGACTTAGGCTCTTGAGTCCTATTTTCCAAAGTGGAAAAAAAAAAGCCACTGAAGAAAAATCAGTGAGATTGAAACATCATTTCTTGGCATGAGACCAACACCTCTATTATTTACAAATATTGCAGTGGATTTAATGTTGAACCCTTGCTTTTACCTGTAGGAGTCCAGATAAAACTGCCAGATGGTTTCTTTTTTCTTCTATTTCTTTGAATGACAATGTTTAGATTTTAGATCCAGTAAGATGGTGCTTAAAGACAAAGAGCTCTCAGATTATCTTTATTCCGCAGAACCCTTGAGTAATCCTGAAGAAGCTGTTTATTCCATCCTTCTCCACTGTAGAAATGTGTCCTTCATATAACAGGACCAGTGATGTTAATTTTTACTGCAATGTTAACTAAATACTGTTAATTTTTACTTCTTACTGCAATGAATCTATTTGGAGCAGTCATATAGTGTGGGGAATCATACTACAGAAAAGACTGCAAATACATTTTATTTGAATTACATTCCTGACTGCAAGTGTAGCCTTCTCTGTATTGTGCACCCATAATGTGTTTGTATGAACAGAAGAAGTGGATCAAGAATTCATCTCATGAAGGATTTAGAACAGGTAGCTGGATCCCTAACTGTCTTGAATAGTAAACAGCAAATGGCCTAATGCAGTGCAACAACTTAAATTAATTCCTTTCATATGTATTGTCTGCACCTAGCCTTTCTTTTCTCATTTAAAATAAAACAGGTCTAATACCTCCAATGTAAAACAAAACCATATATCATAGTTAATTAAGTAGTTGCTCTAAATTGCCATAACTAACGGATGCCTGCCCAAGTATGTTCACATTGTGAATCCACAGAAAAGGACATAAGGAATTAAGAAGGTTCAAATGGGAGAGAAATCACTAGAGGAATTACTTTACTAAAAATATTGTTATCAGCCTCTCTTACAAGAGTGGATACTTTAAAATTCCAGAGACAATAAATGAAGAACTTCATTAATTTAGGTCTTTACCCTTGAAGGAAATGTCTTTTTATATATATATACCTTTTTTTTCCCCTTCCTCCCCTCCTTTTTGTTCTCATCTTTTTGGCTGTAGACACACAAAGCAGTATCATTGTGATCCAGGATTTATTTGAGGAGATTTCATCTGGAATGGAGTCAAGCAGAGCAGTGGCAGGGGAGCTTTTACAGATTATGACCTGTAATCTCATTAATACTCTGAAACACAAAGATCCAAATGTTGAGTAATTTGGGGAAAGACTACAGCCTATGTGGCTACATGCCCTTATGACAAGACATCCTGGAGGCCAAGATGAAACCAGCTTCTCAAAAGTCCAACATGAGATAAAACGCTGCTGATAACAACTGACACTTAAATTTAATATTTTCAACAGAAGCAACAAAACATTAAATTCCAAGATCATATCTTTATTTTCTGTCACCTTGCACAATGTTTCTCCTCACAATAAAGGAATGCCCAAGACTTAGTGAAATATAATTTCATCCAGTACTGCTAAAGACGACAGGTCAGTGGCCATTAAGAGCAAAAGCTTTTAATCTCTCCTTTGGAGTTCATCAGACAGTAAACTGGTTCACTGAGGCTGGCTCAGGTCCTTAGCTCTTGAAATTCCACACTATCATGAAAAGCTAATTATAGAAATAAAAGGTGCATTTAGCATCTTGAGCTTGAAAACCCAGAACAATGCCTAAAAAAAAAGTGCTGTGGCTAGATCAGAAGTTTGTAATTATTATCAAATGAAATACCAGCAAGATTGTTATGGTTTGTAAGTAGCTCCTTATGCAGATCTTGCTGAAGAAACCTTTCCTGGGTGGGTGCATATTTTTAAATGTTGCAGAGGCTCACTTTGAAAGGCCTTCTGGCATGACTGCTTGAAAACAGGTGGCAGAGCAGCAGTAGCTGTAAGGTGGTCTATCCATACATTAACTCTTTGGTACTCGCCTTCATCACAAATCATTGAATGCTGTGTTGGAAGGAACTCATCAAGATCATCAAGTTCAACTCCTGGTCTTGCACAGGACACTCCAAGAATCATATCACTGTGAGCATTGTCCAAACTCTTCTTGAACAGAGGACAGGCTTAATGCTGTGACAGCTTCCTTGTGTAACCTGTTCCAGGGCTGAATTACCCCCTGGCTGAAGAACCTTTTCCTGGCATCCAACATAAACCTGCCCTGGCTCAGCTTCATGCAGTTTCCTCGAGTCATTGGTCACAAGAGTGAAGAGATGGGTACTTGCCCTTCTGCTTCCCCTCATGACCAAGATGAGGTTTCCCTTCCATCTTCTCTTTTCCAGGCTGAACAGACCCAGTGACCTCAACCATTCCTCATAAGGTTTCCCCTCAAGGCCCTTCACCATACTTGTGACCCTCAAAGAAAGGGCAAGAAGCTGTTCAGGGAAGGTTTATGTTGTATATTAGGAAATGTTTCTTCACCTAGAAGGAGGTTGGGCACTGGAAAAGGATCCCCAGGGAAGTGGTCACAGCGCCAGCCCAACACAGTTCAAGAAGAGCGCTATCAGGCACCAGGCAATACTCTCAGGCACAGGGTGTGACTCTTGGGGTCAACACAACATATTCTATGATTCTCTCTGAGGAAAGCCTCCTAAAAAACCTCAAGTTTTTTCCAACTGAAGTTAGTTTATAATTTTAAAAATACAGTATTTCTCTACTGTGAAGGTTCAAAAGACAGACAGAAAGCCTTTCAAAGTTGCTGAAAGCCAGTAGCCATGTACCTAAAGCCAGAGTTTGTTGGAAAGCTAAACCACCTTCTGGTGGCAACCCTGTGTATAGATCCAGAGAATATATTTCCTTAATTTCTATTTTTCTAACAGGTTCAATTCATTGTCTACTTATTTCAAACTGTAAAACTAATTGAAATTTTTAAAAAGCAGGAAAACATTTTTTTTTCTATGAATAATAGGTTGGGGGAATGAATTGGATTATTTATAAAATCTTGGACATAGTAACTAGAAAGAATCACTTCTTTCTGTCTTGAGTAAAATTGAATGTAAATTAAAACCATATTTATAAAAATATACTTTATTGTTGTCAATTAAACAATAAAAAAATTAAATTTGAGGGATCTAAAAACATTACTTATCAAGATGTTTTACTGCTCATTTACTGGGAAGAATAAACTTTTCCTAAAGGAAATTAAAGTGCAAATGCAGAACAAGGCAATATTCAGTGGTACAAATCCAAGCTTCCTGTGTGTTCATTTAAATCATTCCACCCTGAATTCAGTCTTTCCAGTCTCTGTGCTTGTGGTAGTAGAGTTTTTTGGCCTTCCTTTAGTTTCTCAGCGTCTTTGTGGTAATGGTTGTGCCTAAAAAGGGAATGAAATGTTTCAAGTGACTTCACACAGACATGCTTAGGGCCTGATCCAAGCCTATTGACAAGGCTGGAGCCCTTCCATTTGCTTCAATGAGCTTTGAATTGGATATTTTATAAGGATGTTGCCTCCTGGCTTCCTGACGCGATAGACATGCACAAAGAGGCCATATTTGCAGTGCTCCTTCTTTTGTACTCTATCAAACAGCATCTTCGTATCTAGTTTGCTCTCACCATAACTTACTGTCTCACTGAAAGAACCATTTTAGGTCTTTTTCTTCGATTTAGGTAATTTAGGAATATCATACTAACTGTGTTATCTTTCTCAGTTTTTTGGTTTTTGTTTTTGTTTTTTTTTTGTAATGAAATCTGACTTGATTGCTTTCTATTCACAAATCTAATTTTCTAGATTTCCTCTGCTATTATTTCCCTGTTGCTAACAAGCAATGTCTGCTCCCCCCAAGTCAACATAGTTTATGAAAATTCTTAGCTTTATTTATTGCATTTCTGGGTTTCTGAATGAAGTAAAACAAGCCTTTGTGTAATACGGATTCCTGTGGTGATGTAGGTTTCTCTGTCATTGACTGTGATGCTTTTTTATCAATAGCCTGTGTATACAGTCATCTGGGTTGTCATATCAAGTGCTAACTACCTTCCAAATCAAAGTAACCTGAATTTTATAAAACCTAGTAGCAAATTGAGCTTAATGTTTTATCAGAATCCAAATGCAGTACAGCCAATACTATAAACTTCACTTCATGTTCCTCCAGACAGTTTCTTATGGACTTCCTAAGCTTATCAAATAAGGGCAGTTACTCTGTCAGGAAAAAAAAATCATATTCAAGCATTAAATTTTACTAGTTTTACACTCACAGTGAGTGTTTTGTATGACTATTTAGTCATCTGAATGTTTAGTGGCTCTGTTTCACCTCTCCATGGCATACAAAGTAGTCACTCTTCAAGCTCAGAACACTTATGAAAGCTGAAATCCCTTCCCTTCCCTTCCCCTTCCCCTTCCCCTTCCCCTTCCCCTTCCCCTTCCCCTTCCCCTTCCCCTTCCCCTTCCCCTTCCCCTTCCCCTTCCCCTTCCCCTT
>VZUI01051941.1:0-14539 GCA_013401135.1 Cettia cetti | reverse complement strand
GGCACCCCCCCACCCCCGCAAAAAAAAAAAAAAAGAAGGAAAAGAACCCCTAAGAGGAAATAAAAGACCATGAGGATACATGGGGGACCAGGTTAAGACTTAATGATTGGGCTTACAAAAGCAGTAATTTTGTTCAGTCCAGATTTCAGACCCCTAAGTGTGGGGCACTTCAGAGGACAGCATGTGCCTGCAGCTGCATCCCCCTGGTTTGCATCGTTTCAGCTGGCCACCAGTGCAGGATCCTGGGTGCCAGCTGGCCCCACATGCAGGGGTGCACTGCTGTTCCACTTGACACCCCTCTGAGCAGACAATGCAGATTTCACAGGTTTTATTTTCTGTTTACTCATTCAAACTCATAGCTAGGCAGATGCTTAGGGCATTATTATTTCATGATGCTGATCTTCATACATAAATATTAGATCTAAAGAGCAGAAACTGGAAGTGGGGTAAAAAGGTCACTTAGTTTCTTGTTCTGTTCCAGTTTCCTTTTGAAGTTATCAGGAATTTTGTCACTCTGTCACAGTGGGAATAGGAACAGTTTCTTTTATGATCAAATAAGACTGGCTTTCATATAACTAATTTCTGAGATCTGAAAACATTGTACAAATAATTAATAAGTGTATATGCCAAAGCTGTGTAAATTCCCATATACTGCTTATAAGGAAACCCTACATGTACTGCTGGTAAGAAAAGAATGTATTTGTCATTTTGGTCTAATGTTATTTCTTGTCTCATGGCCACATGTGTAGTAAATTTATCTTCTTGACACACACTGTTCGCTGGCTGCAATGGACATCACCTCAAAAAAAGATTTTTTTTTTTTGGTCTTGTGATACAAATTACTGAAAGGTGACATTCATGTGTCTTCTGCTGTTTGGTAGTTTTGCTTTGTCTGCACAGCAGTACAGTCCTATCAGTAAGAGATGGGGTGTTTCCCTCTAATTGCCAGCATTTATCTAGAGCATTTCTCCTATAAGGAAAGGCTCTGTGTGACCTGCTCTAGTCAAAGACATTTTTGCTTGTGCAGGGGGGTTGGACTGGATGGCCTTTACAGGTCCTTTCCAACCCAAAATATTCCTTGATTCTATGAAAATGCATAGAGCACACTTGAACTCTAAAACTTGCAGAAAACATAGAAACTGTGAGGAAGTTATAACCCTGATGGTGCAGCTGTATGAGAGCTGGGAGCAGCCAGACCTTGGCCCCTGGTCTTCAGTGGTGTCTTGGTTTGAAAGACAGGGGGTTGCTCTGATTGTTTGCCTAGTTATGCATACACTCACTAGTAAACGACTGTTATTCCTATTCCCATATCTTTGCCTGAGAGCCCCTTAATTTCAAAATTATCATCATTCAGAGAGAAGGGGGTTTACATTCTTCATTCCAAGGGAGGCTCCTGCCTTCTTCAGCAGAACCTGCCTTTCCAAACCAAGACAACCTGTAATCATGCGGCCTCATGCTTGCAGGGACATTATTGGACTTCGGCAATTTTTCTCTCCATGCCAAGGTAGCCATGGCATGGAGTACGCTGCAGACCTCTGCTGAGGTGAATCCAGGTCAGCTCTGCCTTCAGAGGGTGATCCTGTATGATAGAGGCTAGCTCCTCATGAGGGGGGGATGTGTAACATAAAAGAAAATGTATGGGAACAAACTGACTTAAAATTACTTACAATTAAAAAACTGAAACACCTGGGTATTTACATTTTTTATATTTCTTGGAGTACCTAATTTGTATGCATTGAATAATAGAAAAGATGGCTGCTGGGGGATTAGCTCTCCAGAAAATACCTGCAGAGTTTTGTCTTCTGTTGGTTAAGAATCTGTCTATTAATGTGTCAGACAAAAGAAAAAGGAAATGTAATACTAAAATGAATTATAACACAAAGTGGTAAATATAACCTACACCCAAAGATACAGCCCCCCAGTCTCTGGGAAAGATGGTAGTCAGATTCAGATATCACAGCTTAGACTAATTTTGTTCTTACCGCCCACATCATAGAATTCTGCACATGCATTTCCTGTATTTCTGTTTTCAGTTCTTCTGATTATAAAAACCTTTTAAAATTGAATTTTGTTACAATATATCACACCAGTACCATTCACTTGATGATAGATTATTTAAAATAACTTTTTTTTTTTTTTCTGATCAAAGAGTAACCACAGGAAATCCGATAAAGAATCAGAGGCTTCATTCCCTGGAGTCAGTAGCACATTAATACTTTTCATATTTGTATTTGCTGTCATCAACCACAATTCTGTTTGAAATCAAGGGTAAGGGAGCCTTTTTTTAATGTGGGAGGGTAGGACTTCAGGCAAACTTGAAACAGGTACCATTTGTCTCGCTTTTAAAAAATCCTGGTTTTTAAAATCCCTTAAAGCTTTTCATTTTTTGTATGAGCAGAAAATATTCAGTTCATCTACACATTCAAGGTGATGAAATCTGGAAAAAGAAAAATTATCATATGGTGTTAATTCTCTATAAGCAATCACATTTCCAACAGTCAGGTGGCTTAAATTAAGGCGTTATTAAGCTTTGATATGTAGAAAATTATACTTGCACTGCTTTGAAAATGCAGAATAAACTCAGCAGTTTATTTTTCTTGAAGGTAAATGCCTTTCATGTGCACCTATAAGTGATGATTTTTTTAGATACAATGAGATTAAAAGAGGAGAGAGGCTCAGGGAGCCTGCTTAGGCATATCAGTGTTTACTGGCTGTTCACAACACGGTGCCAGGCACCCAAAACAACCTCTGGGGCAGGAATTTGCACCCCTGGGTGTGTGAATTAGCAGAGCAGTCTCAGTCTGAAACCTTTTGCAGCAGGGCAATTATTGTGCTGGGATTTACAAGCTCCCAGCTCTGTCTTTAAAGGAACATCATTGTTTTGAGGAATAAATTCTTGTAGTGGTGGGATTTGACTCTGGTGACTGTTTTGAGGATTTTTCAGATGTAGGGCTGAAACTGAATCAGAATCCTGAATCGTTTTCTTCAGCTTAGTGAAGGTGAAAATGCCCCAAGAATTATGCACTGTACTCTAATGTCAAATGTTGAAACAATTCTAATATATGAACATTAAATAACCGAGCCTTTGTTTATTGGATGTACATTTGTTAGATGAATGTGGATGCATGAGGAACTGTTGTTACACTGCACCACTTAAAGAAGGGGTCTCAATCTTCACGTCTGCCCTCAAGGAACAGTGTGGGGTTATCTGTGCCAAAATGAAATGTATATCTACCTGCTACAAAAAATTGCAGCTGTCTTTGGTGTGCCAGCACAGGCCATACAACACTGCTGGTGCTCATGAGGTGCCCCTCTGGGTTAATGGTGTCAGAGAGGTGAAGCTGCAGATGTGTCGGGTACCTCTGCTATGCCAGAATTTTCCTCTGTTATCATTAACACAGTATGACACCCATTGCTGCCTTTGGGGGAAACAGAGAAGGGAAGAACTGTGCTGTCACAGCAGATGCACTCTGATCTGGCTCCAAGGGAAACTAGGGTGCTTCCACTGACTCTTGTCTTGGATTTGGGTATGAGAGGTGGTGGAGGCCAGGGCCTGTTTCCTGTTTCTCCTCAAATGCTTGGACCTCTGCAAGTCAGTGCACTCTGAGCACTGTAGCTATGTAACAGCCTTGCCTGGCTTTTTCACACTTCTCTACTCTCCAAAAGCATCTCACACACCCCATCAGTGTTTTTTTTCAGGCAGGTGAGGCAAAAAAGTAACAAATGTGTGACTTTGCCTCATTTTAGCAGAACCTCTTTATGAAACGCAATATAAAGATTTTGAGAGCACCACTTGTGTGTCCACACATGCACGCAGTGAGCTGCAGCTCTTGTGCTGTACATTGACACCTGATTCTGAAAAGGAAAGACCATTTCTACAGGGACAGGTAGAAAGATACAGCCACACTGCAGTCACTAGGAGCCTTGGGTTCTATAATGAGAAGGAATTGCTGAGGAGGTTGCAGCACTTTTGCTTCATTAGTCATCAGTTCAGCAAAGTACAAGGACAGGTGGGTTCAGCTGGAGCCAGGCTACTGCTGAACTTACTTCCTTTTCTGGTGCTCCCACAGTTCTTTAGTTTGAAATTCTCAATGATTTGATTTATTCTGTTTATTCCCTTAAGTGCTTTAGACATTAACCCTTTCTCAATTTATGCTGGGAAATCTTTCTCTGTTTGTTTCCTGGGATCATAAACTGATTAAACTTATTTTAATCTTGCAGTGACCTAGGAAGATTTATGTTCACATAGACAAATGAGATTGAGGCTATTTCCTTTGGAAGGACTGCTGTGATTTCATTTTTTGTTTTCTACCTTATTTGCTTGAAAAACTAGATCTCTGAGATGACATAATTCTTCATCATATGTATGTGCACATTTGGAGAGGGATATATGCATGAAAAGATGTATTAGTAGACATGAGTGTCATGCTGTATGTACTCAGAGCAGATCTGGGTTTTTTGCTTTTCTTCTGCCTCTGCTATCAAAATTTGCTATCATCACAGCTTTTTTTACATTTGTAGCTGGCAGTGATAGGAAGAGTATTGGAAATTGCCTGTTTTCAGTGATTCTTTGTTATTCTGTGCCTAAATAGTATCATAATTAATGTCACAACAGTGAATTTGAAAAGGTGAGTTCAGAACTTTTCCAAAATGGTGATTTTAAAGGATGACTCTCATGTGCTAGATTTAAAATACACAATGTAGCTTGGCATTATATTAACAGTCTGGATGCCTGATGTCTCTTCAGGTTCAGTATTATGATATAGATTAATTTCTTTGTAGCAGTGATGGTTTAAACCTGTTTCGCAGTAGGTCTCTGTAGCTTTGGGTTGGTTTTTTAGAAGCATTTCAAAGCACATTCAGATACAAGCAAGTGAATTTCCCCATTACTGGTGTGAGGCAAGGGCTAAGTTTTTTGTAGGAAATGTGTAAAGCAGCCTACTGTTTTATAGATGAAATAATTTCTGGCTCTTATGTGTAGAATTTGCAAATGTGGTTCTTGTTGTGATTAACAAAAACCTTAATTTCTCTTTCCTTTTCTATTTTATTTTCTCTTTTCTCTGAATTTCTCTTTCCTTTTGTCCTTTAATTTATCTTTTCTCTTAGTTTCTCTTTCCTCCCATCTGGGGTTGCAGCTTTTTGGTAATGGAGAGATCCACTTAGAATGATCAAAACAGCCAGGGATTGCCCTGACTGCTATGCAGACCTTGCATCAATGCCTTCAAATGCATGAGACAGTTCCTGGCCCTCTCTCATCTCTCACCATAAGTGCAGATATGGCTATTTGTCACCAATAAATAATGGAGACCCTGGGCTACTGTGTGGCCCTGAGGGCATGTAGCAATGTACACAGCTCACGTGTGTACAATTCTTTTCTACTTCCTGGAAGCAGGGTGGTAACGCTGGTTGTGGGAAGCAGTACCTATCTCCAAATCATGCCTGGACACTGGTGAGGGTGATGCCTTTTGGCAAAGGTCAGAGGGTTTCAACAGCAGCCCTGAGGTGGTGAAGATGAATGAAATGTGTATGTGAAAGCACTAGCAGAAATGGAACAACAGGAGTTAATGAAATAGATAGTTTAATCACTACAGAGCATTGTAGAGGAAAATTCATTCAGAGAATTTGATAACAAATTCTGAATCTATGGTAAAGAGATGAGGAGAAACTGTAGGGGTGCCACAAAGCATCCTGATAAGGAAAACAACAGAACAATGGGAAGCAGGAATTTAGCCTTTAAGTTAAATACCCCGGGGTTCAAAAAGCACATGCAGAACACAGCTGTCACCAGAAGCAAACCTGAGGGCTGTGCCAGGGCTTGGCATCCAGTGGTACTGCCACCTCACACACAGGCTGTTTGGATGGGTGCCTGGGTGCAGGTGACCCACCGGAAACCAAGGAAAACTTCAGTCATTTCATTTTTCCTGGGATGAGGTGAGCTGAAGTGTCCTCATAATCCCATAATAAGTAAATCAATGTCTTCTACACATTTTGAGTGTAGGAGCCTGGTCCTTCTTAAAACATCTTCTTTTCAGAAAATACCTTTGTCCACATTTGAGTTAATATATTCTTAAGAGATCATCAAGAATTTTTTTAAAAAACTATTTGCTAGAACATAACTTAGATGATTTCAAAGGAGAGAAAAACCAAGTGGTTGTGTTAAAAGTGTCATCAGCTATCTGAGTGGCTTTTCCATGAAGTAAGAAATAATATCTAGACAAATATTTTTAGTGCTTGAGCCTGTGCCATGGTAGAAATCATCTTCCATTGCTCAGAAATGCTGGTGGAGATAGAACTGCTGATTTCTAAATGCTAATTAGAAGTAGTCTTCTGTGTTGTGTTATCTGTAAAAAAGCGTATTTTAAAAATTATTATTATTACTATTATTATTGTTAAAATGATTTTTACATGTCTCTTAAAAGACCTATGCAAAGCTAATATGATCAGATGATTACTTTACAAATTATTCTTTAACCACTTGTGTAGAAAATTCTTCAAGGTTTGAAGGCTTCTTTCTCAGCTTCAGTATATTAATCTTCAGCATGATTCACAAACTTGCCAGTTAAACAATACTTGTGCTCAATGCAGAATTTCTGAGATGAAGTAAAATAAAATGCAGGGTAAAGTATTTTGTCTAATTTTTTTAAAATAGCTTTAAAGCAATTAAAAAAATAAAGAAAGCAGAAACAATAATGTCATCAATAACAACAAGGACAACAACAATAATGAGAAGAGTAGAAAAGAAGAAGAAAAAAGAGAAAAATTTGAAAAAAACCTTAACTGAAACAATAGAAGGGAGATGTTCTTTCTGAATATTACAGACTGTTTTTAACATGTGTACCTGGTGTGAACAATGTTGTATATATAGAGAAACACACAGATTTTACGGGTTTGTGTTCCTTCTCTCAGTCAGAATGCCATCTATTCATCCTTCTTTCTGAAGAATATGCCTGTAAGTATTCAGGCACAATTCTTTACTTTGTAAGAAAGTTGTAAATGGACCACCCTTCCTCTCCCCTAAATTTAAGAACATGCTATGAAATTATATTATAAAATCTGGCATGGGATCAGTCAAAATAATTCATCTGGATTAAAAATCTCATTTGTGAAACTGATATTTTAAAAGGTTTGAAAGCCTGCCAAAAATAAATGACTTTTAAAAACTAATTTCAAAAGATTTCATGCCAAAAGTTGTTGAAACCCCTAATTTCTAGCCAACTTTCTATCACAGCCCTATTGGTATAGTGTTTGAGTACACAAGTATACTCACATTTGCAACACTTTTGTCACAAATGGGGAGTTGTTATTCTCATTTCACTGCGTTTTCACTATGTGCTTTCAAGGAAGCACAAAGACAATGCTTCTAGTCTAGAGACATGCAACAAACTGTGGTGAAGTGAGGTTTCTCACACTCCAACTGCCAGAGAGCTTTCCTGAGAGGGATTTTGTTCCAAGTATGAGGAGCATATATTTGGCAATATAAGGGCAGATCTGATTCATCTTCATAATGGCTAAAATTTCCACTCTGGTTACTGTTGAATGGTTTTCATGGCCCAGCTCTTTCTTGTGGGCTGCATCAACAGTTGCCTGGATTAGCACGAATGTAGAGTTTGCATAAGCCTAGAGACTGAACTGACGGGTGACTTTGGCAGGTATGCTAGGGGAAAGTGCTTCTGTGAGAAAGGTACGGTTTACACTCCATGTTTTTCTAGTCAAGCACTTTTAGCACCTTCTACAACACCAGCTCTGTTACCAAAGTGACTTGGTAACTAGCTATGGGTATTAGAGGACAATTAGAGTCACGAATAAGGGCTGCCTGACTTATTTTTCTACTCATCTAGGTGCAAACTGAAATGCAAACAGAGAACACAGAAGCTGTTTGGGAAGATGGTAATTTTGTTTCCTGTGTGCTTCCCCCACTGCCTCTCCCTGCTACCTGCAGAAGGCATGGGCTTCCAGCTGGCTTGGTGAGGAACTGGGTGGGCAAGAAGGAGCTATGTAGGGCAGAGACGTGGTTCTCTGTCCCTGCTGCTGTTGTCTGCTCACCAAAGACTGGGCAAGCTGCTGCCTTTGCAGAAGAGGGAGACACATGGTTCCCCCCTTCCTCAGGAGCTCCAGCCAGAGTGGCAGCTGCCAGCTTGGTGTCCATGGGACCTGTGGGGCAGGAGATGCACGGTGCAGGTCCCCTACCTCTCCTTCTGCCTCTGTGGCTGTGCTGCTGGGACAGCTGGGTCCCTCTTGGGGACCAGTGTGGGGTGCTGCAAGAGCTCTGGGTACAAGGGCCTGACCCAGATGGTGTGAACAGTCAGGCATTCCCAGTCCTGTGACAGCTCTTTCTTATTGTTGTTTACCCCTTGAGAAAATTCTTGGTCATTGCACCTGGGATGCTCCATCTGTGGGAGCTGGGACACATAAGATGCAGCTGTCTCAACACAGCAGCAAACCTGGCTCCAGCCCTCAAGTGTCTCCATGTGGTTCTGTCCCTGCTGGCCTCTCTCTCCCAATCCATCCATCCTCCGTCTTGGCTGGGTGTAAGGTTTGCCTTCTCCTTCATAGACATCTCCAATTTTTTTTCTGGGGACAGCAGTGGAAGACAGATACCAATTCAGCTATAGGCTGCTCAGTGGAACAGCCTGACAGCCTTTAGAGTCTCTTATGCTCTATTTCTGGGTGGAAGCTTTTTTGCTTTGCTGTATTCACTGCTCATTTTCTAACTTAACCCTTCAGAGAACTAAGATAAGTGGAAACCCAAAATTTGGTGTCTTAAGAAGAATTAAGGTGAATGTAAAACTCCAGAAAGCAGAAAATTTCCAGCTTGGCTACTAAGATTTTTCAATGGGTGATATACCTCAAGACCCAAGGGTGTTAGGCAGTATATAGGGCATTATAAAAGGATCCTACTAACAAGGTCAAACTAACAGGATCACATTTGGAAAGGCAAAACTACAAGGCAAAATATCCACTCCTTTAATACCTTAGCTCTGTACCAAAGTGAGCCCATAGGATGACAGTCTATTGTGAGTGTGTGCAGACAGTCAAATGAGCAAGAATGCCTTATTGATATGCAATTGTTTTCCATAGTATTGTTTAAGGCCTGTCTATGCCTCCTTGCAATTTTCTGTAAACATATCCATATCTCTTAAAACAACAGTATTTGTTTTCATCTTTTCCTGAGGGGAATTGCACGTTCACTTGCTCTAATTCAGCTGTGCCTACTGTTGGTACCTCTTCAGTGCCCCAAGTTGCACTGTAGTATGCCACCTTTCTTCATAAACTCCTGGTGGGAGCTTCAATCATTCACAGATTTTAACATAATAATTCACATCACAGATACTTTTCCTTAGCAGCTTGCTGGTTGCTGAAAGGGAGCTGGAGTGATTACATTTCCTGAATCAATTACTTGTTTTCCTGTTCATTATGGAAATGCATTTTTATTAGCCCCCCTATAGAGCAAAACTCAAAATTGCTGCAACTGTTGAACCAACCCTGATTTATAACTTGTGATGATATCCTCACTCATGAGCTACCATGGTTAGCAATGAGTCTTTCCTTTAGCTCTAAGTGTTTATCTAATGCACCCCAGGCATGTCCTGGGGGTAGGACATAATATAGCAAGGTAATTTTGTTATTATATAGACCATAAATCAGGTTATAAATTGATTCAGCAATGAAAAGTAGGAGGCTTTATCATTTGGGGTCCTCATGTGTTGTAACTCCCCCATGCACCAATAACTAACTAACTTTTATTCATTAATGCCACCAAAATTAGGATGTACTAGCTATGGTTCAGCAATGAGAAAAAATTTCCTTTGCTGATTTTAGGTTGTGGATGTTGCTCTGTTTCCCAGCTCAGAGTGCTGTGATGGCTAAACTGGAGGACATGGGGATGAAATTAAGTCTGTTTCTACTTGGAACAGAAAATGTGCAATACATGATGCTACTGAGTGGCTGCAAATGTAAAGAGGGAGATTTTCAACAGTTGATTTTGCTCTTTCTATTCATGGTGTTATCTGCTAGGCACTAAGAGGATGCAATGCAGCTGTCTCTTTTCTGTGGAAGATGGTGTGACAATGGGGTCTGCTAGACACAGTGATTTATGATAGCTAATTTTATACTTATGTTAGTTTTGCCCCCTCAAATAGGTGTTACAGATCTTGGTCATGAAATAATTATACTATGGTATTGGGAACAAATGCACCTTATTATGGCTTCTGGATTTCACTGGGGGAACATGGGCCACTGGGTTTAACTCAAGTCAACCTTGCAAATTCTGTGAGTCTGAAAAGTCTGCAAAAGGGCAAAACACTTCAAATTTTCCTTTTGCTTCTTTCTCTGATTTTTTAGAGTGTGAAGTCTAGTACAGCAGACCCAACCCTATTACTACTTCACATTATTGCCTTTAAGGTAAGATGTGGTGGTCTTCTCTGCATTCTGTCCAGACAGGGTAGGGTGATGCCCCCCTGGGGGGGCATGAGATGTATTACATGATGGTCTACCTCTGCAGTTCCCAGCCCCATCACTTTCCTACTCATCACACTGCTGTCATGTGGCTGGAGTGGACCTGTATCACAGGGCATGTGCCAGAGGGTGTTTCCCTGAGGGCAAGGCCACAGGGTGTTTGTGTAAGAGTGGTGTGTTTGGTTGGGTGGCTTTTCTTGCTGACCTGACCTCACCACCCCACCTGTACCACTGTAGCTAGTGGATCACATAAACATGCTGAGAAATGAGGCTGGAGCAGCCAAGATTAACCTGGTGCAGATGTATTGTACAGTGGCTTGGTATCTTGTTCACAGACATGGGTCTGCAGCTGCAGACCTGAGTAGAGCTCCTCTATAGTGTGAGTGTTATTACTGCTAAAAATGCCACTATCTCATCTCAGAAAGCTGTCTTGCACTCCTTTCCCTGACTGCATGGAGTGTGTACCAGAGTGAAAGTCCCTTTAGTCCTGTCTCCCATGTTCACCCTTGGTGGGTGCTCAGATTAATAAGAAGCTGGTCATGTACCAAGTACTGAAGCTCTCCAGCCTCCCTCTGCATTCAGGAGGAAAAGGCAAGAGTTTGCACAGATGTAACCTGCCACTTTTGTTATTCTCTCAGTTGTTTAGTTCTTATAGAGATTTGTTTCATTAAAATAGCAAATACCAGAAGATGGACCTCCACTGGCCAATTTTCCTTCTTAGTTTTTATTTAAACCTCTGTTTTATTTGAGTCTCTTGGTTGCAAAGCTGAAGGGGTTTTTTTCTTTTCAGTAGATTTCCAGTGGGTGTTAGTCAGCAGAGCTCTGTGGGATCAGTTTGTGCTAGCTGAGAGTTGGTCCCTGGGAATTATAAATGTGGTGGAGCTTCAAGGACTACAAGTTTACAAGAGGAGTTTCTCCTCTCATGAGTGATGTGTTAGACTGATCAAGTCAACTTCACTGCTATTACTACACAGAAAAGTAATCAATTTAATCTGATTAGGACCAGTGTGATGTGCACCTCTACAATTATCCTGTGGTGATGTCTGTGCACAGTGATTATTAGAGCAGAGCAGACAAAGTGAGTGCAGATAAGATGCTACTTCTACGCTGCTGCTGTCTTGTTGCAAAGGCTGTGCAATCTGTGTCCTCTGGAAACAGGGTCCCTACTTAACTTAAATGGTACTTACATGCTGTGAACTTTTTTTACTATAGACAGCCTTGGATATTTTAAAGCTTTGTGCTTTACTGGTTTTTTTACACATTTCTAACAGTTGTTTTGCAACTCAGCTTTTGATAGCATGGTGGAGCAGATCCTCCAGTGACGGAAGTCTGTATAGTATCTACTGAAGCAGTGAAATTGTATTGACTTATTCAAGCTGACATTTTGGGTTTTTTTAGATAGGATGAAAATCCTTCTGGTGTATCTCAAGCATGCGCTTTATTCAGTTTCTTCTTGAGAGTACAGTGGTACTCTATAGTGTAAAGAACTGAAAAAACCCCATACTTATGTTACAGGATTATTTAGAGAAATAATCAAAACTTAGAGGTGCTTGGGTGTGCACCCATGCAAAGGAAAGTGGAGAGGTGTCACATAACTTTACCTTTCTTCTAGGAAGGGGAAGATATAAAGATGTTCTTGCAGGATGCTTGCAGGGTAGGCCGTGGCTGAGTGGTCCTGGCTGTCCACAGCCCTTGCTGGTGCAGTGGGTCTGTTTGGATGGAAGTAAGGGGAGATGGCAGCCATGGTGGCTTAAAAAGGACTCCCATTAGGGATCAACAAGAAAGTGTTTCTTTGTAGATAGCTGTAGATGGTTTTCTCCTGCTTTTATCCTGGCAGCAGTGCATACCATTGGAAACCAACAGCAACAGGTCAATAGCCTCAGTAAAACAGGTGAATTCCTTTCCTGTCTGAAGCTATTTCACTACATCTCCTGATTCAGTAACCTTCGTTTGAAATATTAGAAGACTTTCCAAACTTGAGTGAAGATGGCCCTGAGAAATCTGATTAGGCTCTGAAGCTGGCTCTGCTTTAAACAGGGCGTGTAGACCTTCACAATCTCCAGAGGTCTCTACCAACCACTACCTATGCTTCTCCATTTCAATGGGACAGTGGAAACTTCACAGCTAGTGAAGCAGCAGCAGCAGCAGCAGGTTTCCTGCCTCTGCAGAAATTTTGTAAAATACAGAGAATATTGGTCTGTTGTCTGTTAAGTACTCAGCTGACTTGTAAGCATACTTGGTGTTAGCACCTTGATGAAATTAGATTTTATAAAGCAGAAGTCTTTAGCTGAAATGTGCAGGGGCATAAGTCATAATCTATAAGACATATGAAAATAATACTCAGAGAAAGTGCTTAAGAGTAGACAAGAATGGTGAATTTCATCCTGTCACCCACCTACAATCTTAAGACACAGGAATTTTCTTGTATTGCAGGTATCTCAGTTGATCAATCAAAAAAGTTTTCATATTTCTTTTATAATATTTTCACTTTCTCATTTCTTAACATTTTTTAAGACTTCAAAAAGTGAAATTCTACATTCGTTCTACAATGAAAAGGTGTCCTGGTGCTGATTTTAACTTTATGATGCAAGTTCAGGTAAAAGGATTTCATAGATCATATGACACTATAAACATCACAGATTTTCGCTAGTTCACTTGTTTCAGCTTATTTCAGAAAAATTGTAGTGAGCTGTTGGCAGCATGATGTTATCCCATTTACTGTAACCCTTGGTGCCTGACCTCTCAGCCAGTTGTTCACCCATCACAGGATGTATTTATCTAGATGTATTTTTTCCCTTAGTTTCTACTAAGCAGTTTGATTTGCATGGTACTGTATGTTATCTCTTCTGTTTGAAATAGTATCATACTGAAACTGCCAACTGCCATACTGAAACTGTCATAGAAACTGCCAACTTGGAAGCACATTAAAAAAAAATACAGGGGGAAGTTTTGCTTTGATCCCTTTGGCCAAACTTGGTATACAGCCTGAGGGCGAATTAACACTCTTATTTTCTTATTTTCTTTGAGAGGCCACTTCTCCAAAATCCAAATAGCTTTGTGGCCTTTTGATACTGTGAAGGAGAATTCTGGTATGGAATGAGCAATGCATATATTAGAATGGCATGGTCTCTTCCTATGTAGTGGTAAATAGTGCCTATCAAAAGCACTAGTTTGTTTTACTGATTGGTAAGCAGAAGCATGCAGCATTTCAGATTAGTCCAAATTACCTTTGAACTTCTTAAGGCTGCAAAATTAGCCTAGATAATCTCGAAAGAATAAATTGCCCTTAATGTTTCCAGTAATTTCTGGTTAGCCTTGTATGACTCCATGTAGTGGTTTTCTTTGAACACTGTCATGAAACTCCCAAATCAAAGGCTTATGAAAATGAGTAATAATTTATTAAAATAATGAAATTGGGTAACTGCTGACTGCACCTGAAAATGATGCACATCCACAAAGGGCTCTTGTCCTAGGAGATAGCTTGGGTTGTTGGAGGACATGTCTTCTGCCTGGGGGGATGATGGGAGAAGTGCTATCACCCAGTAGAAAAGGGTCAACTCCTCTAGCACATGGTGGTAAAGGGTGCATGAACTTCATAACAACTTCCTCATATTGATAGTGGTGTTATTTTGATTAAACTGGATTTTGTATTGCTGAGTGTAGTCTTTGAAAAATTGATTTATATTGTCTTCTATGAAAAGAGTGTGTTTTCACCTATCTACCAGGTTTCAGATGGGTTGTGTGTGACAGAAAACACATACACTCATTATCTGTCGACACTTTGAAAGAAAATAAGGACAGGGTTATGTTTTGATAGTGCTTGTGAAATGGAAATAAAAGAGCTGGTGATATGCAGCAGTCTTACTTGAGGACAGGTGCCTGCATCCATATTGACAGTTCAGTAATGAGTCACATGGTAATATCTTTACTGATGACCTGGATAAGGAGATCAAGGGCATGCTCAGTCTGTTTGTATATGATGCCAGTTTGGGTGGCAGTGTTGATCTGCTGGAGGGCAGGAAGGCTCTGCAGAGGGATCTGCACAGGCTGGATCATGGCCTGAGGCCCATGGTGTGAGGTTCAA
>VZUI01051935.1:0-15716 GCA_013401135.1 Cettia cetti | reverse complement strand
GCCCCCATGATCTGTGGGACACGGTGGCACATCCTGGGATGAGAGGAGCTGCAGCTCTCGGGGCAAACAGGAGCCCCCAAGATCTGTGGGACACGGTGGCACATCCTGGGATGAGAGGAGCTGTGGATCCTGGGGCAAACAGGAATCCCTATGATCTGTGGGACACAGTGGCACATCCTGGGTCGAGAGGAGCTGTGGATCTCGGGGCACCAGGAGCCCCCATAACCTGTGGGACACGGTGGCACATCCTGGGATGAGAGGAGCTGCAGCTCTTGGGGCAAACAGGAGCCCCCAAGATCTGTGGGACACGGTGAGACCCCAGCTCCTCACAGCACACCCCGGGAGCAGGCACTGCCTGCAGCCACAGCCCCTGGCACTCCAGCAGCACCAAGAGCTGGGCGAGTTTTTAGAGCATCAAAGGCTCCAGACTATTATCTGCCACTAAGGTGGGAGTTGTGCAAACACCCATACAGCTCTGGACTCGGGAAGATAGTTTTTCTTTTTAATTTTCTTGGTTGCGTCGTACTTAGCCAGACTAATTAATTGTGGAAAGCTCATATCACAGCCCTGCTGGAAGTGTTTGCCTCGAATATATTAGTGATGGTCTGCGAGGGGGAAGATACCTCAGGCCATTTTGTCAGCTTTAGATGATGGAAGTAGTTTGCTTGGTGTGAGAGGGATAAAGTTGGCAGCCCCCATTTTCAGAGGCCTGCTGGGCCAGGCAGGTGCTGGTGCTGCAGCAGGCCTGGAAAGGACACGGGGGGACATCGTGGTCACTGTCCCTCCGTCACTGAACACCGTGTCTCATTTAATCACAGCACTGGGAAAGTCCTCTGCTCCTTTTATCCAGCTCTGCAGCTGGGTTTTGTAGGGGTCCAGAGGAACTGGGGTATCCCACGTTTGAGAGGGATCCCCAGCTCCAGATCCCCTGCTCTGAGCCTGGGCAGGGGCCCTGGGGAAGGGGCTGTGCCCTGGGGCCCCCCACCCAGCCCGGGCTGACACAGAGCCCCTAGAGCCAGGCTGCCCAAAGCCAGTGAGCCCCGTGCCAGGCTCTGGGATCTGATCCCACACCACTGGGTTGCCCCAGGGAAGGGCTGGGCCTGCCCCACTCCTGCTCTTGCTGCAGAGTTCCTCCCCTACAACAACGTGCTTTAGGTTTTCACTCCTAATCTTTGAACCCCCCAAAACCCTTAATTGGCTGCACACAGTAAATCAGAGCTGACAGTAGTTGAATAGCAGCTGATTAAAATCATTTGTTTTCAAACTCAGCCAGCTGCACACTGCTGCCTACATGACTTTTGTGGCATTCCCTGCATTGCTCTCCCTCTCTCTTCCTTTCTTTTAAAAGAGTTACATCACATTTTTCTAATTCTTTGAAAATGAGATCCTCTTCTCAGCCCTCTTCCCTTCCCCACACAACACCAGTCTCTGTTTTACAAGCCCAGCCCCGTTTATGTCCAGGACCACTCGTGAGATTCCTGCTGCATTCGCAGTGCCCAGGCCACATCTGGTTTGGGTTTGTTTGTGTTTGGTTGTTTTTCTCCCAAAAGAAACACAACGAGGGAGAGAAAAGCATTTGAACCCCTGATTGCCCATTGCCTGCCTCAGACCCGGCCAAAGCAGGGCTGGAAAAAGCTGAGAATTGTTTAAAAGTGCTGTAAGGAAGCAATGGCCACGAGCAGGGGCAGGAAAGGACAGGGGTGCTTCACCTGAGGGTCTGGCACAGGTGGCAACCCTGTGTGCCCGGGGGCTCGGGTGTGCCCAGGGACAGCGCCAGGTACAGGACACACAGAGGAGGAAAAGCTCAGGGCCAGGCTTGGGGAGGCACCTCAGTGACACTGTGGGACACCTCAGTGACACTGTGGGGACACCTCGGTGACACTGTGGGACACCTTGGTGACACTGGGGACACCTCGGTGACGCTGGGGACACCTTGGTGATGCTGGGGACACCTCAGTGACACTCTGGGACATCTCAGTGACACTGGGGACACCTCGATGACACTGGGGACACCTCGGTGATGCTGGGGACACCTCGGTGACACTGGGGACACCTCGGCTGACCCCAGAGCCCCGGGGGCTGGCCTCTCTGTCCCTCGTGGCACAGGCTGGGTGTGGCTGCAGCGTGCTCTGCTCCTGCCTTCGGCCACCAGCCATCCCTGAAGAATGTCCTGGCTGCGAGTGCCATTCCCCAATCTCAGGCATCTGCAGCCATATGCATCAAATTAAAAGCAAAGGCAGAATATAAATCTCCTTGCCATTGCTGGGGAAGGTTTCGCATGACAACCACATTCCTGTGACACTTTCCATCTTCTGTTCTACCACACGCACCAACAGCTGTTTCCAAAACAAACCCTGAGTGATGAACAGACAAAATCTCGACTATTTGGACAAAGCTGGGGTCGTGCGTGAGTGGACGGAGATCCTGCCGGGCTGGGGCCTCCCTTCTCTTTTTCCTCTTTTTCCCCACAAAAGCATGCCATGGAGCCGTGCAGTGGATGGTTCTGGAGGTAACTTAGAGAACAGGCCTTAAAATTCTCCAGGCTGAGAGAGAGAAATTAGGGTCACTGCTTAATTAAGACTTCTGAGGCTTCCTTATTGCTATTGTCGTTTGTGCTGTGCTGGGAGCTGGCGAGCCCTGGGCAGTGGGAATCGGGCTGCACACACCAAAGGAGCCGCCCAGCCCTTGATGAGTCTGCGCTCCTAAATCACCCAGCCCCATCTGGAGGGAGAGTTTATCCCGATGGATCTGCGTTTGGCAGCCCTGGGAGCAGCGTGTGTGCTTCCCGCTCTGCTCTGGCTGGGAATTGTCCTGCTCCGTGGGGATCGTCCCGCCAGGGATGCCACAGCCTCGCTGGGGTAGGATTTGCTCCCGGTGCCCAGGTTCAGCTCCAGAGCTCCCACGTCCACCTTTCCCCACGTGCAGGCGAGTTCCGCAGTGGTTTCTGCCCTGGGAGGATGTTTACCTTCCCCAGCCGCCTTTTCCTTACATTTAAACAGAAATGTTTCCTTTCCTAAACAGTTTACATTCCCGATTCCAGCGGTATCCCGCTTGCCAAAGCCACCAGGATTTGTCTCACTTTAAATGCATTTATATGCTAATGCAGACAGGCTCTCCAGCTCCCACACACCCCACACAGCCGCGGAGAAATTAGTCCTTTCTTGCTGGATTTACAAACTACAACCATCAAACATCCTTTGGATTTATCTCCGTTAATCAAAGCCTCTCTTCCGCCCAGCGCAGGTGTGATGCGGCCGTTCCCGGTGATAAACCAGGCTCACAGCCCTGGATTATCTGTCCAGGCTTGACAAATCGGTGCCCCGTTTGGAGGAGGAGGAGAGGGGAGGAAGGAAATGTAATTTCGAGGGTACAGTTCTGTGTGTGGCTGGCCAGCATTTCTCCCTGGTTTATTGCCTTTGGGATCAGCTCCGAGCGCTCCCGGCCCGCGGGCTCGGAGCGCTGCGCAGGCATTACCTGGTTACAATCTGCGGAGGAACGGAGCGCGTCCCCAAGGTCAATCAGCCTCTCCCGGCGCTCTCGGTGTCATCGCTGCCATTCCCAGAGCCATTCCCGGCGGGAGGGACTCACCTCCTTCCTTCCCCCGGGGGGGCCAGGTGATGCTCCCAGCTTCCTGCAGAGCGGAGCAGCAGCGGCCTCTCCTGCGGCTGCTGGGCGGCTCTGAGCTCCCCGGGACACCCCAGTGAAGGTGAGGGGGCTTTTCCATGGATCCAGGATTTTATCTCAGGTCCCTATTGCCCGTTTTGTCCTGTCTGTTCTCTTCTGCCCCCGTTCTCACACCTTTTCCTGCTCCACACAATTCCCAGTTCCTGGCTGCTGTCAGGAGAGCTGGAACCCCCCCAGGCCTGCACTGTGTTAGACAGTGCTCAAAAACAACGATAAAACTGGATGAAAAGGATGTACCTGGAATGGTTTTCTGTGGAAAACTGATAAATCAACAGCAAAAAAAGGTTTTAATTTAACATCTAGGTTCTGTTTAGCTTTCTGTCTGAAACTATGACAACATTTTGCTTATAAAACCCCCAAATCTTTCATTTTGACTTCACTGTTCTGTATTAAGGTCATAATGTAATTGATACCCAAGAAGAGGATTAATTGTTGAGCTATAACACAGTAACAGACACTGGTTTTCTGTCTAGATTTGGGACAAAACCTCAGAACTTCTCATACAATGGAAACTCCATTTTCCATCCAGCTGTAACAGTAACCCCAACGCACCGAGATTAATCTGGAGAGGAGGACAGAAAACATCCAATCACTCACGCATAAGATTTAAGGAACAATGTCATCCCCAAACCACCTTTCTTCCTTTCAAGTTTTCAAGCATGAAAGCTGACACTGGAAGGGAGAAAATTTAGACCCTGAGCAGACGAGTTGGACAACTTGCCAAATCATCCAGGGCCCGCTCAAGTTCAGCCTTATTCTCCTGGAAAATAGTGATGGAAAATTCATTTGAGTATCGTGTGCAGCTTTGCTGGGGTGGAGGAGGGAAGGGGCAAATTTAATTCCGAACTGCCCTCAAACGGATGCGGAATGTAAACTTTTGCTGCATTTCTGTCAGACTTAATGGATTTCACTTATGGGAACTATAATAAACAGCTCATTACAGAGTCAGCTGCGGGAGCGTTTTGAGCCCAACAGAGCCATTTGTTTTCCAAGGCAGATTTAGTCTGAAGGGGGTGGACAGAATAATCCAGTGTTTGAAGTGTCGGTATCAAAGCTGGAGGGACTGGCAGGGTGGGATTTGGGGTCTCCAGCTCAGGCTGTAGGACACGGTGTGGAGGAGCTCCAGAGCCCAAGTGCTGCAGCTCCAGTGGGGTGGTGGTGGCTGCTGGACACGGGCAGGCAGTTCTCACACCATGGACTTCTAAGAAGTTGCTGTCATTAAAAATCCCAGCTCCCGGGTCCTGCTGCTGCCTCAAACCTGACCTCTTTTCTCTGCGTGTGAGGAACTTTCCATCCTTCACACTCAAAGGGAAATTATGAGTCCCAAAAGCCAAAGAAAGCAAGGGCAGAGAGATGCTTCTCCTGGTTTCGCGGGGTTTAAGGCACTGCCCGCTTTGGGGGAAGAGGGATGGCTCCTGGGGAAGGGAGAAGGCTCTGCCCTCCTCCTCCTCCTCGCTGGCCGTGCCTGGTGCTGCCGGAGTCCCCGGCAGGGAAGCTTCAGTTGCTCCAAATCAGTGCTGGAAAGGCAGGTGGGCAATGCCGGGACCTTCCCAACGCTGGTGACCAGCCGAGCCGCAGCCCCAGCGTGTCCCAGGACGGCAGAGCCACCGCGGCAGCTCGGGGGAACCTCGCGGAAGACTGAATTTATAAGTCAATAAACATCTGCGTTGCTGAGGGCTCGGGAGCCAAGTGCACCCTCCGGAGCAGATCTTCCTTCCCTGCCGCACATCTGGCGGGGGGCGGGAGGGGAGCGGCCCCGGCGGCTCCTCCGCAGCGCCATAAATCTGCTCCTCCACCCCCGCAGCGAGCGGCCGAGCCCCCCCGGGCCCGGGGGAAGCCAGAGGACAGTGGTTTCAAACAGTGTGACTGTCAAACTGCTCAGCACGCCATAAATCACGGCCAGCATCTTCCCTTTCATGTCTCTGCGGCCGGGGACTCGCAGACTCTCCTTAAACGCTTCCATACCCGCGGAGATGCTGCGCTGGCCGGGGCCCTGAGCAGCGGAGCAGCAGATAAATAAATCACTGCCGCTGCGGGAACCAGGGGCTGGCAGCAGGAGGGGCTCGGCTCCCCTGTCCCCGGGTCACTCGTGTGGCCTCTGCAGGCACAGGTAAAGCCGTGCCTCAGCACGGGCAGGCACCAGCCTGTGCACACACCTGCGCTCAGGGGTCTGAGAGCCTTTTTTGTGCTCCAGGGCAGGAGAAACTGCTCTGCTGTGAGGAGCAGAGCTGTGCAGCTGCAGAGGATCCCTGGCAGTGCCCAAGGCCGGGCTGGACAGGGCTTGGAGCAGCCTGGGATGGAGAAAGTTGTCCCTGCCCGTGGCACTGGGTGAGCTTTAAGGTCCCTCCCGACCCAAAGCAGCCCATGACGGACACCCAGGCCGTGGTGTGTGGTTGCTGGGCTCAAATACAAAATAGGTTGGTTTATTTTCCTCCTTGTCGATGTTTTGGATTTGGACAAATGGAGAGAAAACGCTGCCCTCCATTTCACTGAAAGAAGAGGCAATTCTTGTGCCAGATCTGAGGTTTCACCCACTCTCATTTGCTGCTGGCCTCTAACTCCTGTGGTGGGTTTTTAGCCACATCTAGAGATGGTAAAGGACATGTTGGGAGAGGTACAGAGGATTGTTTCTTCAATTTTTCCTTTTAATAGTGCCAAGAAAAATAAAAATCCCTGTAATTCAGTCTAGAAACAGTCCTGGTTAATAACCCTGCAATAAACCCCAAGACTTGTACGTGCCATTGCAGTTGTTGTTGTTGTTGTGGACACTTTGAAATCTCTGTTTGCCTTGCTGGAAAAATGATCTCTGCTGTGTGATGACCCTAAAAACTTAGCAGTCCTAGGAGATGACAGAAGAATTAAGAGCTTGGGGAAAAATAATTACTGCAGTAAGACCAGATTAGCTGGTTTCGAGTTTTATTCCTGAAGATGCTGTTGATGTTTGACCAGGTTTTTTTTGAGGTCAGCCTCATCCCATAATTATTCTAACATTTGTTAAACCAGTGAGTGTTATTAATCAAAGCTAACGAGGCAGTGGAACAGATACAGGTCACAGCGTGGTTCAGCCTTTCCACGGGCGTTTCTGTGGCCATGGGCTGGTGGAGTCACTTTTAAGTGTTGAAGAGGAGAAATAAACCAAACTCCACTGAGGAACCTCCACTCCTGTGATGGGAGCAGATCCCTGGGGGGTCCTGGAGCAGAGGGGAAGCAGCTCCAGCCAAGGGAAGAGGAGCAGGATATTTTCTCTGTCTCTGCTGGTTCTGTGCTGATCTAAAGCCGTGCCTGAATCGTGCACCAGTTTCACAGAATTCCTCCTTTTCAGAAGCACTTTGAGGAACGATGCTCTGCTGCGAGACTCAAAGCAATTTTAAATATTAATTAAGTCTCTCAGCTCTGGTCTACAATGGCTGGTTAGTATTTGAGTTAAAGAGCTCAGAATGAAGAGCCGTTGACAGCAGCAGCGTGGGAAGGTGGTGCCAGGGGCAGGAGTAGAGCCGGGATCGCGGGATGTGCCCCGAGCAGGAGAGCCCCGAGCACCGCGGCTCCTCCCACCCTCCAGCCCCGGCTCTGAGCTCCAGCCATCCCCAGGGCTCCCAGCTCCCTGCATCCCCAGGATTTCCAGCTCCAGCCATCCCCAGGGCTCCCAGCTCCAGCCATCCCCAGGATTCCCAGCTCCCTGCATCCCCAGGGCTCCCAGCTCCCTCCATCCCCAGGGCTCCCAGCTCCCTCCATCCCCAGGGCTCCCAGCTCCAGCCATCCCCAGGATTTCCAGCTCCAGCCATCCCCAGGGCTCCCAGCTCCCTCCATCCCCAGGGCTCCCAGCTCCCTGCATCCCCAGGGTCTCCAGCTCTCTCCATCCCCAGGGTCTCCAGCTCCACGGTGCCGGAGCTTCACCCAGAAGAGGTTTCTGAACTCCTGCTGGCAGCTCCCGCAGCGGCAGGGCCGGGCCCGGGCGCATCCCGCCCCTGCATCCCCCGGGATGCTCGCACAGCCGGGGCTGGAGCTGCGGCTGCCTGGGGCCGGGAGCTGAGCCCGCTAGCGGCAGGACAAAGCAAGGAGCCGAGAGCCAGAGGAAGGCAGGGCTGCGAGCTCCGAGCTCCTCCTCGCCGGCAGCAGCGCCCAGCTGGCTGCGTGTGAGCCGAGTCTGATGTTCGAGGGCTCTCTCGGGCGGAATATATTTCCCTTCTTTGTAGCTGGCTGTAACTCACCTCCCTGCAAAGCTCTCTGCCAATACGGCGCTTGCTGATGTATAGCTACAGCCATTTTCCCTGTTTCCCTTACTCTGTCTCCGTATAGAATAATATGCGATTAATTGATTTTCTGTCGCTCTTTTAGTACGGAAAATTAATTTTGGAGCAACCTTGTTTTCTCAGGGTATGAATTCTCTACATGCAGAGTAATTCCACTCCTACATTATTCATGAGAGAAAATAGTGATGGAGTGTGTAACTGAGGCAGCCCCAAGGCCACAAACTGATAGTCTGCGTTACTGATACAACAATATTCCACTGATGCTTCTAAATAATTCACGGCTACAACTCAATTTGGCACCAGGCACACGGCTCGGGGTGTGACTGTGCAGGGGGAGCGGGGGCACCTTGGCAGGACACGGCTCCCCAGGGAGAGCCTGGTGCCACCAGGCCCAGGGACAGCAGGCAGAGAGCACCTGGCCCAGGCAGAGCTCCCCTGGCACCAGCGACCTGGAATCCCAGCAGGAGCAAGAGCCTGAGGGAGCATGCAGGGATGCCTGAAGGGCCCAGCCGTGTTTTCTGCAGCTCAGAGGCCTCTCCTGCTCCTGGGCACCAGCCCCGAGGGAGCCAGGCTGTCTCTGCTCCTCAGGGGTGCACCTGGAGCACTCCCTGGGTCGTGCTGATGTGCTCGGGAAGGGCCTGCCAGGGGTGTCACAGCATTTCATGTGCATGAAAGGGTTAAGGGTGGCTGAGGGGCAGAGGCTGAGCTGCCAGGGCCCTGTGTGAGCTGCAGGGCTGCACACAGGGTTATTTTCATGTGCATGAAAGGGTTAAGGGTGGCTGAGGGGCAGAGGCTGAGCTGCCAGGGCCCTGTGTGAGCTGTGGGGCACACAGGGTTAACAGCCAGGGAGCACTTTCGGTGTGAGTGGAAAATGGCAGGGCCTTCCCTTCCTCCTCCCCTGCCTCTGGCAGCGGTGCCGATGGAGTGAGTGAGAGCCTTGTCCTGGCACCGGCCTCCTCTCAGATTAATGACCTGCGAGGAGATGCCTCAGTCACATGTTGGGATTTTTCCCCGTTGAACTGTACCTGGCACCCTGCAGCCATTTATCACGGGCTGCAGATGGAAGGCAGCAGCAGCAGGGCCTGAGGGCCAAGACACACAGGTTCCCAGCCAGCCCGCGGGAGGGTGGGGGATCTTCTGGGGCGTCTGCTTGTGTGGGGTTTTTTTAATCTAAAATGATAAATCTGATTTCTTCAGGATATTGGAACAGCTGCAGCTGACCTGGCTATTTATCTGACAGATCTTCAGGGTGTACGATAACAGCTCTTAGAGGATGGATGTGGTGTTATAAACTGTCCAGGCACAGAACATGATTAATGGGATTCACAGAGATAAACATATGGGGAGGAGAGCTCAGGATCTAAGAAAATCCCATCCCTGGCCTGGGAGGCTGTTGATGAGCTGGAGCTCTCACTGAGGGCGATGCTCTGGGTGCCAACCACCCACCTTGGCCTCTCAGCCTCTGCAGCCCATGGCACTGCTCAGCACAGCTCCGAGGATGTTCGTACCTGCTGCTGCAAATGTGCCCAGAGCTCTGCCAGCCTGAGGAGGCAACGCTTCCACAGCCCCTGCCAGCCCTGGGCCCCAGCCCTCCAACCTTCCCTGCTGGCACAGCCTGGCTCTGCTCCCCAGGACAGGACAGGGCAGGAGAGGACAGGAGAGGACAGGAGAGGACAGGACAGGACAGGACAGGACAGGACAGGACAGGACAGGACAGGACAGGACAGGACAGGGGTGCTGCTGCCTCACCCCTGCAGAAATGAAGCCCCCCAGGGCTCCTCCCTTGGCCCCCTCCCCACAGCCCCCAGCTGCCTCAACATTGCCACTTTGCAGTGCTCCCCACACGAGCTTTCCTGGGCCAACAGCCCCCCTCCTCTGGGAAAAAACTAGTTTGGTAAAAGTTGAAAGATCAATCTCTCGTATATTAGCTGGCACGGGAACTGGCGAGGAATTCGGCAGCCCGGCCCCGGCGACATCCACGCCGTGCCCGATGTGCTTTGATGTGGGTTGGGAGCCTGCTCTGCCCCCGCCCCTCCTGCCTGTCCCCGCGGACCGTGGTTGTGTTCCTGGTCCGGGCTCGCTCCCGGCGCGTTCCCGAGGACGAGCAGCTGGATCCGGGAGCAGAGTCCCGCTGCCTTCGGGATATCAAAGTGCACGGCTCTGCTGGGGAGCAGCGTGCCAAAGGGGAGAGCAAAAGGAATCCAAAAGCGTTAGTGCAGAAATTCTCACTGAGAGGGATGGATCAAATAAACACTGAGATTAATTAATCACTAATGGCATGGACTAAAGGTGACCCTTCAGCATTTACACACTGAAGACAGCGGGGTCAGGATTGCAGAGCATTAATCTTGCATTAGCACAACTCCATCCTTGCCAGGAGGGAGGCAGAAATCCCTTTGGTTCATGCAGAGGAAGCTGAAGCTTATTGCTTCCTGCCAGGTCCGTGGCTGCATTTTTATGAAACACCTGCAATGAAAAAAAAAGAACATAAACCTGAGAAAATTAAAGAGCTGCCCCAGCAGAGCGCAGCAGCCGTGCCCAGCACCTGGGGCTGGGGCCTCACTGCCTGCCCAGCCCAGCCCAGCCCAGCCCAGCCCAGCCCAGCCCAGCCCAGCCCAGCCAGGCTGGCTCACTGGCTATTGATAACAATGGATCAATAACAGTGAGCAACTGTGAAAAGGGATTCTGCAATCCTCCCTCCTCCCTGCTGGCTCTGGGGGGGTGTGTGCAAGGCTGCCGTACAGGCCCCCAGGGATGGGCTGTAAAAGGTGCTTTCTTTCGCCTCCAAACTCTGCTCTGTAGCGTGCACCAGATGCAGCAGCAACAGCACAAGGCCTCTAACCTCTTTCCAAATGGTAATAAATCCCACAAGACCCCAGCACACTTGTAATTTACAACTCTGCTAAAATGAACATTATTTCAAGCTAAGCGTATTCTCCGAGGTGCGGGAGGAATGTGGCAGCTTTCCTGCTGACAGCGGAGTTTCTTTTTTAAATGTCATGCATTCACTTTCATTACTTCCAAATAATTGCCCAGCAGATCAGCAGCAGGCTGGGATGGGGGGGTGAGGTGATTCCATCCCCTCAGACAGGGCTGTGGGCTGCTGGGGGGCACGGGGCCAGGGGACACTGCCTGTGCCCTCCCCAAACCCAGGCTGGGCTCTGGGGCTGCCCTGCGCTGCCCTGGGGACACAAACCCCTCTGGAGGTGAGGCTGGGCAGGTTCTGCCTGTCCCAGAGAGCCAGGCAGAGCTGGGCATTAAATAAAGTCACCTTTCCTTCTTTGAGGGCTTTTCACGGGAGTGAAGGCCGGGCTGGATGGGCCTGGTCCTCTGGAAGGTGTCCCTGCAATGGCAGGAGGCTTGGAATGAGATGGTTTTCCAACCCAAACCAGTCCATGGCAACACCAGGAGGTGAAAGTCCCTTCTTGCTCCCTGGGGGTTTGCTGTGCTGGTGAGGGGTTTTGTGAACCACCCAGGCAGGGCTCAGGGCTTCAGACTGGGAATGCAAACCATGGCACAGCTCTCCTTCCTCCTGCAGGATCCCTTTGGAGAGGTTTTCCCAGCTCCCCTGTCCAGGAGGCCCTGGGGAGAGGGGGAGTGAGGGGGTGACCCAGGGATGCAGCCACAGACACACAGCCCCCCTCCTCCTCTGCCTCCTCCCCTCCTGTCTCACACAGGAACCATCCCCACATCTGCAGAGGCAGCCCCACATTTGCAGACCAGGTCCAAGACAAACTCCAGACCCCGCCTGTGAAAGCTCTGTGGCCTGTAATGAAAGCCCTCAAGGAAAACTGTAAATATAGGAGCTATTGGCAAAATTCAGAGCTGGCCTCGGGCTGGAACGGCCTCTCCCACGGTGGGAGGTTTGATCCCTGTGCTTCAGGCTGCCCCAAACAGCTGGAAAATGAGATCCTTTTAATCAGGACAGGGTTTGCTCCACCAGACAGAGGGGGAAACCAAAAAGCTGTAAAGAGCTGGTGGGGAGAAGGGAGCAGCAGAACCAGGCCACTGAAGTGGGCCAGAACCAGGGCCCAGTGCAAGGCTTCTCATCTTTGAGGGCTCAGATCATTCATAGAAAATGATGTCCTGCTTTGGCCAAGAGTCCCTGAGTGAGGGTTTGGCCAGTGCCAGTGGCCGTGAGCAGTCCTGGGGTCTGGGATGTTGCAGCCAGGGCACAGCTCCCTCCCACAGCCCCTCAGCTCCTTTCTCAGCTTCAAGGCCGCTTGCTTTTTAACAGAAAAAAAGGGTTTTGTCACAAAAAAACTGTACTTCTGCTAGAAAACAAGCAGGTTTGGATGAAAACACAAGATTTTGATTGGGAAAGCAAAATGTTTTAAGTTTCACTGCTCTGGGTTTCTGCAGAGAGAGGGAGGGAAAGGAATTCCTTTGGTTTTAAGTTGCTTCTCTAGAACTTGAGAAATGCCTGTGGAGCGTTTCCAGGTTATGAGAAAAGGCTGGTTTGTCTCCTGGAGAATCCAGCCCTGCCCACCTTGGGCTGTGTTTTGTGTGTTAGCTGTGCTCCCACCCCGTGCCCCCGAGCTGGGGCTGGTGGGGGCTCCGTGCTGGGGCTGATGCCCCTGGGTCTCCCACCCCTCCTCTGGCACCCTTTGGGCTAAACCCAGACCACGGGAGGGGTCGGGATAACCCCTCAGAACAGGGCAAGGTCTGAAACTCAGCCGAGACACCCTGAGGGGTGAGCAGGAGGCTGTCACTGACCCCCAGTGTGGCACTGCCAGAGCCCCCGAGAGCCCCTGGGGGGCACAAACAGCCCCGGGGGCACAAACAGAGCCTGAGGGGCACAAACAGAGCCCTGGGGGGCACAAACAGAGGCCCTGGATGGGGCACAGAGCCCTGGGAGGGCACAAACGGAGCCTGAGGGGCACAAACAGCCCCGGGGGGGCACAAACAGAGTCCCTGGAGGGGGCACAGAGTCCCTGGAGGGCACAAACAGGGCCCTGGGGGACACAAACTGAGCTCTTCCCTGGGCCCACCGTGGGGCTGGCGCTGCTGACACGGCTGCTCGTGTCCCGGGGAGGGCACGAAGCCAAGAGGGACAGGGCTGTGCTGTCACCTGCTCCCTGCTGGCACCTGGGGGCTCCCGGGAGCCGCGGGGAATGGGACAGGGGAGGCCAGGGCAGAGCAGCCCCTGCCAGGCACTGGCTGTGCTCCGGTGCCTCGTGTCCCCTGCATAAATGCAATTTCCCTGAATGTCAGAGGGAAGCATTACAGATAACACACTGCGTGTGTCTCTGACCCAGTAAGTGCTGAAATCACAGATCTCATTATTCTGACATGATAGAATTTTTTTCCCTCCCTGCTGCAACCCTGCTGCTGTTGTTTTCCAGACTGCAGACATAATTGCCGAAGGTGCAAAGCCTCCGCAGACAAATACGTCTTGCCTACTTCCCTAAATCTAGCAAAATGCCAGCTCTGTGTGTGCATAAGCAAGAGCCTCGGCTCCCAGCAGCAGCAGCAGCAGCAGCAGCTCGGATTTCCATCGGTGCCAGCCCCAGGGTGTCACCTCTGGGGACACGTGAGGCTGGGGCAGAGCTGGGACACTCCGAGGAGCGTCCCCTGGCTCGTGCCAGGCAGTGTGTGCCCCCACAGCTCGGTGGGGAGCCCTGCAGGAGCAGTCCTGGCTGTTCACAGCCCGGGCCTCATTTGGCTGGCTTGGGCAGCCAGGGAGCCTCTGTGGCAGGGCCTTGTTCCAGCAGTCATTGGGCTTTGGGGCTCTGGAAAGACAAGGGACATCTGGGGACATCTGGGGACATCTGGGGACATGTGGGGGCACAGAGGGCAGCAGGGAGGGGCAGCCCCAGGCCCCAGAGCAGCTGTCAGACAGCTCTTCCCAGCTCAGAGCCCCTCCTGCAGCTCCCCTGCTGCCACAGCCCTGCTGGAAACCTGCCCAGGGGCTGGGAAAGGCCACCCTTTGTTACAGTCAGGTCAGCTCAAAAGAAAGGAGATTCCTCCTAATCTCTGCCTTTGAGATTATTTTTCTGTAATTCTCCTCTCAGGGGAAGGGATCTGTTTGTGCCTGGGTGATAGAGGAGCTCTTCCTGCAGCTCAGGTGGAGGAGGGAGGAGCAGCCCCCTCTCAGGGTCACTGTGGCCTCTCCAAGGACCATCCTGCCTGACACGGGGACATTTTCCCACTTCCATTTTCATCTTTCTGCCTGTTTGCTCATTGCAAACCTCTTCCATCACATTCCTCAGCAAACACGTGCTAACCAGCTTCACAAATCCACCTTGCTGGAAAAACCCTGAACGTTTTTAGTTGTAGCATCATCAGTTCAGCCATGGCGTGATGCAGTAATTAAGCAGGACCTTAAATGAAGGAGGGAGAGAGGGAGAGATGCAGAGTTTGCTGCCGAGGAGCAGAACAAGGACAAGGACAAGAGAGGCCCCGGGGCTGTGCCAGGCAGGTGCTGCAGGGCAGGAATGCCATCAGGAGGATGTGCCAGGTGTCAGGTCCCAGCTGAGCCCGTCCTGCTCAGACCTGGGGACGTGGAGAGCACCTGCACTGAGCACGCAGAGCTCAGCAGATGGAGGGGCAGGACAAGGGCGAAGGGCTCCTCAGCTCGGGGTGTTTGTGGTGTCTGCAAAGCTCTGACTTTGAATCTCCCCAGTGAGGGATGTGCAGAGCACAGACATCCCTGGGTCCCCTTCTCCTGCCCCTGTCCCCCTTGCAGCCAGCCTGTGCCCCAGGAAAGCTCTTCTGGAGAGCTGCTCTCTGCAGGCTGCCCTGTTCCCCCACACAGAGCAAACCTGGCAGCTGCATCAGCTGCTCCAGAGCCTTCCCCCCGTGCAATAACCCCTCATTATTTTTTAATGTTGTTGTAACTTTATGGTTTAATCAGTATTTGCAATTTGTTAGTAGTCCAGGCTGCAATAAAATTGTTTTCCAGGTACTGAAACATCCTATCAAGGTTTGTAAAGCAGTGGTTCTTAGTTTATCACACTCATAAAAAGCACTGGCAACTTGACAGATATAATAACTTTTTTTATCAAGTGTCTAATTTGAGAGGAAATTAAGCCATACGTTACATGCCGATCCGAGCTGGAATTGGAAGGAGACCCAGGCACCCTCTCCCCACCCCGGCTGCCTCCTCTCATCCCAGCCTCTCCTGCACAGGAAGGGCTGCTCCCAGCTGCTGAGCCTCTGCATTCACTCTGCAGTATCCTCAGCTCTGGGTGTATTTTTACAGGGCACTGCACACTTAATAAAAAATTATTTATGTGGCCTGCATTGATGTCACAGCAGTGAAACAATACCTTGCCTTTCCTGCAGCAGAGCCGTGATTTATACGAGTGCCTGGAAAAGCTTCCTCGAAATGCAGCGCAGATGCTCCAGGCCACTGTAACAGCCTCTATATCCAGTTTACTTCTGGGCCGGGATTTTTAAATCATGCAGGTGATTCTGGGGGCCTGCATCCATCCATCCCAGGGCGCCCGGGGCTGGGGCTGCACCGGCACGGGGAGAGCAGCTCCTGGAGCTTGGAATAATTGCAGGTTTGTGCCGGGATTTTGGTCAGTCTGACAGAATTCCCCCAGCCCTCCTGCCCAGAGGAGCCTCGGTGAGTTGTGTGGTGTTGGCTTTGTCCTTCCCCTAAAGGCCTCTGCTTTGGGAGGCTCCTCTGATCCAGAATGTTCCCTCCAGCTGCTCTGATCCAGAATGTTCCCTCCAGCTGCTCTGATCCAGAATGTTCCCTCCAGCTGCTCTGATCCAGAATGTTCCCCCCACTGCTCTGATCCAGAATGTTCCCCCCAGCTGCTCTGATCCAGA
>VZUI01051934.1:0-75197 GCA_013401135.1 Cettia cetti | reverse complement strand
GCGGCGGCCGAGGCTGAGGCCGAGCCGTGCGGGCCCGCACGTCCCGCCCCGCGCCGCCGGCAGGGCCGGGCCTCGGCGCCGCTCCGCCCTCCCGCGGGAGAGGGGCCGCGGTGTTAAGGCGGCACGGATGCGTGAATGGAGGGATGGATGCATTGGAGGCTCCCGCGGGTCGCGCCGTGGCGGAGCGCGCACGTATTAGCTGGAATGAGACGCAAATAGGTCAGGAAAGCTGGATGGCTTTCCAGCGTCATCCCTCTTTGCGGTCAACCCTCAGGCGTTCGCAGGTTACGCGTTCACGGAAGAAAACTCTGCTGAGCTTAGACAGCACACTTTTTTTTTTTTTTAATGAGAGAAGCTGTTTTTAGCATGTTTTGCTGCAATAAAGAAGGCAGCGCCTGCTGTCATCCAGCCGCCTCCTCTCCAACCTTCCCAAAAAAACCTTACATGATTACGGTCCTTTTCAGTCAGAGAGTTTGACACATTTCCCCCCCTCCCTTTGGATGCTGTTAACTACGCTAAGCAGATGAAAAGGCCCCCAAAACATGTACCCAAAGAAGGGAAAGCCCAAAAGGCAAGTCGCACCGTGCTTTCGAGTCCATCAGCAGCCTGTCCCGCCCCGGGGGCAGCTCCTGTCTCCCACTCCTGCCGGCACAGGACGAGTTACCTGAGCGAGTTCACCTGAGGGCAGCGGGGGAACAGCCAGAGGCTGCTCCCGTTTCCCTCATTACACTGCTCCACTGCACTTGTGATTGTTTACAGAGGCCCAGCACTTCGTACTCTGCCTCCAGCGGCAAACTCGCAGAAGCCTTTGGTGGCGGAACGTTGACACAGCGCATGGTGCTGATTTTGTGCTGGTGCTTGCTGGGCTGTGACAGCTGTTCCTTGAGCACTTCGTGTCTCCACAAAGGCATGCATGCTCGGAAAAACTGCACATCATAAACTCAGAAAACCAGATGAAGGCCAGCATGATCTTACTTAGCATTCTAACGACCAATGGTCAAAATCCATTAATTCTGTGCAGGATGGCAGGTTTGTTGAATGAGGGATTGGCTCTGCATATTCAGTATCATGGCTGGTCTTTGTTTTTTTTTAAATTGAGATCTTGCTGCAGACCCTACACTGTGTTTATTAGGCACAGTATTTTAGCTGCTGGTTAATAGTAAAAAGGAAAAAAAAAAAGCGCAATTCACAGTTGCACTATCACCATGATTTTTTTCCACTTTGAATCCAAAGTTCAAGACAGCACAGTCCTAGACTAACATTGCTAACAGGAGGAAAATGGTTCTGTTTAAGTTAGTTTTGAGGAGCACATCAACCAAAGAGCTTTCATTTTCCTGTCACATTGTTGTACTCGTTAGCTGTGCTTCTCCTAACTTTGCATCAACCCAGGGCAGGGCATGTTAACATGCAAGGTTTGCAAAAGTAAATGTCTTTTAATAACAACAGAGCTCACGATGGCATAGGTTATGTGAAATGAGTACAGAAGGACACAAAGTTGGCTTCCTTTGGTCTCTGTGGCATATACAGATTGCCTACTCCAAGAGCACAATTATCCCAGTGCTTCTGAAGCACTCAATCCTCCATTCTGTATTCTCAGTGGTCTGAAACAACAAAGTGCCCAGCTAATGCTGGCTGATACTAATCTGGTGTAACTACTAAATGTGTGCCATAAGAAAATGGCCACACTGATTTTCACAACTGTTTGCAGTGGTCCTGGACAAATACGTTAATGCCAACATGTAAGCAGATTTTCTAAAAGGTTTATAAAAAGATTAAAGTGACATCTAAACAATTTCAAGACGCTGGTGTGTTTGGTGTTGATACCTGACAGTGTTCCACAATCATCTGTGCCTGATAAAACAATTCTGCATAAAATCTTTTTCTATTACAGTAGTTTCCTCCAGCAGCAGTGTCATTATTGCAGTGAGAGCAACTCTTAGGTGGACACCAGAAGCATGAACTGTTCTTCTGCAAAGATATGCATTTCACCAAAATCAATTAACACATACAAACCCTGTCTTAGAAGGGATGAAAGCCATGGCAAGTGCACTGCACTTCACAGCCTCCTTTCACTGCCTCTTCCAGCTGCCCTTCCAACTGCTAATCATGCTGCAGGTGGCTCAGGCCTTTATATATTTAGCAATGATCCTCTCTTGTCTGTCTTCCAGGAACTTCTCCCATCTCCACTTTGACCCACATTATTCTGTTCTCCCACAGGAGTTCCCCAGCTCTGCTCGCTCTCCTGGGAGGGATGGGGAAAGCAGGTGAGGAATGATCCAGAGGGGCTGCTATTCTCCTCTCAGGCTCAGTGGTAAGATGGGTTCATACCATATCCAGTTTTCCATTCCAACTACATTATTCTTCAGCATTTTTACCAAGTCCTTTGCATCTGAGCAGCACCTGCTAGAAACGGCTCCCTCTTTGAGCACAAAGCCTAATTGTACCAAACACAAGCAAAACTTTTTTTTTTTAAATCCCAAGTAAACAGTCTGTATTCTAACACACAATAGGTCTGCACCAATTAAATACAGTATGGCAGTATATAAATTACAGTTCTTTACAGTAAATAGTAAAATACGAGAGTCCGCTTACTGTACACAAAAATCAAAGAAAGAACAGCAGCTTTTCAGTAAGGTCCCAGGTATCTCAATCATTCACTTGCTAAGGAACAAAGAAAAGATACAGCAGGCCATTCACTTCACTCATTTTTTACCATGTTTCTTTACATATATCCAGAACACTTGTACAGGCATCTACAGTATCTACATGTGGAACAACCTTCTTAGGAATTCATGAGCACCAGACATAAATCCCTCCATCATTCCCATTATTAAAATAAACTTTACAGATTAAAATTACTTTAGCAGGTTCTATTTCATCTTGATAATAAACCAGCAAGTAACAAGTGCAAAGTCTGCAGTCATGATCCATTTACTGCTTTCTCCCCACCCCACACCCAAAAAACCCAAAACCCCCTAAAAAACCCAGAATGTTGTCTTCTCACACCCTTGCAGTAATACTTTTTCTGCAGTCAAACTGCCCGGCTGGCTTTGCTAACATGTGAAATGCCAGACTCATAGCTTCAGGCATCGTCAGTCATTCCAATGCCAAGTCAGCACAGTGGCAGGCCTCTAGGAAGACAAAACATACAAAGCAGTTGGATATTTCAGTGTGCTTAAACACGGAAGGCTGCACGGTGCCCAGTGACTGAAAGAAACATGGCACCAAGTTACCAGTTAAAACATTTACAATAGAAAGATATAAACAGCAAATATGTCAGTCTAAAACAAGTTCTTTGGTAATTAAGAACAGCAAACCGTAGCGGTTGGGTTTTTTTTTCCAAATATGGATTTACATCCTGGTTTTTCCTCAATAAAATATCTTTTGTTGTTTAAAATATATCTCCCAAGTTGTTGTGTAACAAATAGTCCAGTACCTCAGTTATCTACAATCAACTTTAACTGTGTTTTAGTGTGCAGCCATATCTGCCCACTGGCAGACAAACTATAGATACACATTCATATATATATAATATATATATTATTTATAAAAAATTAGAGAATTAAGTCAAGGACTCTAGAGAATACACATTCCGTATGGACAGGTTAAAATGTACAATAGCTTCAAAAATCCGTAAAGTTTTCTACACAGTGATGCGTGTAGTAAGTGCAAAAATACTGCGGTTTAGTTAATCCAAGATTTCCTGTTTTCCTGTTTCCTAGAAAAAACAGAAGCCGCTGCATCTCCTGAATGGCAGAGGACGTCTCCTCCTGTCTTGGGAGTGGCTGATGAGCCTTGAAGCACAGAACTCTTCCGTTTCTCTGAAGTGGAAGATGCCTGAGACCGGGAAGTGCTACTCCATTTCCTTGCAGGAGCTGGTGCTTTGCTGAGGCGCCCAGGACGAACGAAAACACCATGTCGAGGTTTGCAGTGGAAGTACTCTCTGCCTTTCACAATTCCATCGTGCTTCCCTTCAAAAGGAAAGAAATGCACAGGATTAAATGCTGGTGCTGCCATTAGCACATACAACTGAGGCACTGAAATGTGAATAGCTCTGGTTATCTGTCAAATAGTCAAGATTGTTCCTGCTGAGTGACAGAGCCAGATGCTCACCATACACTAGGGAGAACAAAACTTGGAAAGGAGGACTTGAAATGTGACCAAAAAGATGATTTTCTAAAATATTGCTTTGTTAGCTAACAGTTTAAAAAGCCAAGCATGTGTTCATTTTGCAAAATAAACTGTCCTCAAAATGGATTGCTTGCAAAGCTTAAAATTCAGCTGGAGACAAACTTCTGGCATAACTGATATTACCTATTAAACCACTAAAAACATCTTTTTAAATGACCTGAAGCATTTCTATAGAAAAAGTTCTTAACACTTTTAGAGCACTGACTTTTTCTGACCCCTCTGAAGTGAAGTTACAGAAAATCTGTGCTCTGGAATTCATCCTTCCCCAGTGGAAAACAAAAATAAATCTCTAAAAGCCACTGACAGCAAACCTATCTGACAAGTGATGCACACTGTTAGTTCTGTTCATGAATGTCTGCACATTGATTAAAAAAAAAAATCTGCCAATTTTAGGCTTTGCTTGTTTCTCTGAACTGTAAAAACAGATGGGTAGCAATGGGGAACTACCACAACATGCAAAAGCAGGGCTTTCAGACAGTTAAAAATGGATCAGAGCATCCTTATAACCAGAAAGCTGAGAATTGGGCTTATCAGATACCAAGCTTCATGAAACTGGAGGTACTTCCCAGGACTGAACTGGGAGGAATGATTGTACTGTGACTTGAAAAATTGGTCACACCAGCTGCACAGATAACCTGGAACATATTTAGTCTTACCCAGCTGAACATTGAGTTCGACTCCAACCCAGATTCCAGCTGAAAAATCCACTGTTCCAACGTATCTCACTGTGCCCATCTTGTTACTTCCAACACAAACTTGTTCGCCCACGGCCACCCAGTTTGGCAAGACGTGGGCTTGATCTTCAGAAGCTCCTTCTTCACAATCAGAAGCATCCAAGTGGTCCTTCGCAATAAAATCGTCCATGGAAGCATCAGGATAAGTCTCAGGGTCTGAAGCGTCTTTCACCAGTCCGGAACAAAAAGGGCTTTCCACAGCATCCGCAAGCCAGCTGGCACCCGCTGCTGCTGCAGAGCTCTGCTGGCCCGTGCACAGGCTCTGCCCCTTGCCCAGGCCTCGGGGTGACTCCGAGGCGCTTGCTCCACTAGAGGACAGAAGGGAACAGGACTGTGGAGCAGCTGAATGGTCAAAGTCCTTCCCATCTTCAACGCCCATGAACTCAGTAAAGGAGTGATCTTCCAGAACGTCCGTCGTGTGCTCAACTGTCACCTCGCGTGCTGAAAATTCGATGGTGTTTTTGCCATGCAAGGAACTTAGAGCTGAGAGGGATCCAGCTCTGGGTAACTGCTGAGAGTCTCTGTCAGTGGCACTGAATGACAGTGGTACTTGTTCTGTTAAGGCACTGTTTTCTTTCAGTGGTACCACAGGCAATTTCTCTCTCGCTAACTCCTTTTCTGACTCTCGACATTCCTTGTTCAAAGAAGATCTTAGATCATGTGCAAGGGATGATCCCGAGGGATCACTAGAGTCCAGCTCCTTGGTGTGACTGGCTAGCTGGTCTGTGCTATCACTACAGGGAACAAGCATGTCAGACAGGGTGGCGTTAGAGGCACTGTGGGAAAAGTAGCCACTAGTGATGCTGCTAGTGGTGGGGCTGCGGGACACCTCTTTCTCGAGAACACGTGAGCTCATGAAGTCTGATTTAGAGGAAAACCACTCCCTGTTCTCCAGGCTAGCATTGTAAATACTGAAATCAGCAAACTCTTCCGGTACATAAGGCCGGAAATTTTGAAAACTTTGTGGACTTATCAGTTTCTTATTAATGGCCTCCAATTCACTGTCTTCCTCCTCAGAGTCCTGCAAATGAAAAGAAGAATTAGGATTAGGAACCTGTGAGAGTGAGGTTTACAAAATAAACTAATCATCCTTGATTTTTTCCTTTCTGAGCATGGAGAAATATGTACCATTAATATTCTTTAACTGAAGAATGGAAGACACCATTGAAAAGAGCTGCTGGGAATGTATCCTATCTACACTGAGCTATTCAATTTTTAGAAAATAAATTCTAAATAGTTCAGAAAATATAAAGCAGTAGAAGAAAAGTTATGTATTTTCATCCACAAACTTTCTTCCCCATGACTTAGACTGATTAAACCTACTGAAGGTATTTTACAGAGTTAATTTACTCCCTAACAAGATAAACATAACCATGAATGGTAAAGGCCTTACAGAGTCCCTGCTGCAATACAGGTTATTAAAAACTTCGGGATTATTAAAAACTTTGCACAGTGGAATTTTCTATTAACTAGTGATATAAGTGACTCTAAATAATTTTGCTTACCCCTGGCTATCACAGCTGAACATGTTCAGGATGTTTGAATATACAAGCAAAAAGTTCAGGTATTACAGCAAATCTTCAAGGAAGCATTTGTATGCATTCATGTACATGTTTGGAGGGAAACGAGTGACACTAACCACCCTGGCAGAATTTGGAGGTGCCTTCCTGAATTTCCCCTTGGTGATATGTGGGGATGCACTGTGACCAGACCACAGATGTGGCTTTCACAGAGTCCACCTGAAGCTGAGGACTTGAGTCCGTAAAGATCAGTCTGAGAAAGACTCCAGCAACATGGTAGGGCTGCTCCCCCAAGATAAAAAAATACCGCAGGCAGGACTCCACGGGGATGCTTTTTTAAGTACTTCCTTTCTTATGTACATATATGTCTTCATTTACACATATATATGCAGGTATAAACATAGGTGTATGTATACATACACATATATTAAAAATGGTTGGTTTACAGGAAATTTCTACTAGAAATAATTGGATTTTAGGAAAAATGAAATCTGCTGTAGTCCTTTAAAGAAACTCAAGCACCCATTATTTCTCAGTTACTTCATCTGCATCACATATTTCAAATTCCTATCACAGCAGATCCTGTGTGATATCTGAAGTACCTGGATGCTTTCAAACATCTGCTGTGATTCACCAATGTAAAAGGAAAAGCAGAACAGTTAACCAGATGACCACAGAGGACCAACACACCAGGATAAACATCCTCTTGAAAATGTTTCCTCACTTCAAAATAGCCAAGACTGCTCAAATAACTTTGTATAACAAAACTTCAAATGCCCAGACAGGAAAGAGATTTGCTCACTTTGCCCATGTCAGAATAATCACAGAACTGTTTGGACTGGAAGGCACCTCTTGAGGTCAATTAGCCTGATCTCCCTCTGCTCAAGCTGGGTCAGCCCAGAGCAGGCTGTCCAAGACAGTGTCCAGTTGGGTAGGTTTTGAGATCTCCTGCACAGCTCATTCCAGTGTTTGACCCCCTCACAGAAGATGAAGTGTTTCCTTGTTCCATCTTGTGATCAGATGGAATCTCATGTGTTTTGATTTGCCTCATGTCCTGTAACTGGAGACTGCTGAGAAGAGTCTGCCTTGGCCCATCAGGTGTTTTTATACATTGATAAGATGCCCCTGTGACTGGTCTCCCTAAGGCTGAACAGTTCCAGATATTCCAGCCTCTCCCTATATGTCAGATGGCCCTTATCTGTAACAAGGTTTCATGTCTATTCCTACCATGTTCAAACTCATAGCAAATATAATTCAGTATTACCCATACAGAATGGTCTTTTAAGATGACTCAAGATTTCCAATAATATTAATTTTTTGTTGGCACAGCTATCAGTATCTGAACGGAATGTCTCTACTTGTCTAAGTATATCTGACAAATCCAGTCACATTTCACATTATTAATATTTGCTCAAGCAAAGGCTTGGTATCCTCTGCTTTCTAATTTTCACAGCACTCTTTCTCACACAGAATTTGGATGAAGGCTTTAGTTTGCAATTATTTATTTCTCTGAAGAGGAGCAATAGTGTTATGAAATACCATGTTAAGACTCTGAGTATCATTTATACTGTTGAAAATCTTGCTACTTACATCTGAAATCCACAGTTCCTTTAGAAGTAAAGGAAAACATTAATACACGCTTTACTGAGACTACGAATACCCTTCCAAGCACTAAAGCTTTATGCAAAGCACCTTTTCTGCATATTGCAGGATACCAGTTGCTCATCTCTGAGGGATGTTTTCTCAATCATTCTGCTTACTGCTTCCCTTTTGCCAATTTTACTTGTGCAAAACTAAGTTTTGTTCTATGCAGAATCTTATAGTTTGGGGTGGGTTTTTTTTAAACATTAAAAACTAAGAGTTTATCAAATATACTTTTTAAAGTTGAAGATTATATATGAACTCCAAACTAATAAACATTTAATATTTCTAGTTGATACTAGCTAAATGTTCCCTTGAGACCAAAATGTATTTTTATAACAGAGTTCTTTGTGTCTCCTTTGAAACTTGCAGGATTCCTCATTTGACTGAAAAAAACCCACCTTGGTGGTGTCCCTGCTCAGAATCAGACTGGATAAGAGGCTGTAACTGAGAAATGGCTCTACAGACACGCAGATACTGGTGAATTGATTAGGAAAGGCCAAACAAGTAACCGCAGTGTCAGTCACGTGCCATTTCAGGGTCATCTGTCACCATAAGTACAAAAGCTAAGGTACAGAGAACCAGACTTCTTACAAGAATATGGGCTTTGAAGATGCTGTGAATAGGTGAGGAGATACCACCTTGTGACAAACAAAAAGTGCCCCTGGTGGGGACCAGATATATTTCCTTTCAGAGCTCCTCTTAGGTTTCCTGATCAGGAAATTCCAGAAACAAAGCAATTTCAGAGTTCAAATTTCTGTGGATGTGAGATGGGGAAAAATAGAAAGAAGGTGCCTCGTACAGCTCAGGCTACTGATATAAATAAAGATAAAATCTTTGAAAACCTGGTCAAACCTGGTCATTCTGTTACATCCCAGCAACTTCCCTGGGATGTAACAGAATGGCTATAATGAAAAGCAGATTTAAGAACTGAAACAGAAAGACCTAATGACACAAGACTATACATCAGGTTCTAGTAATAAAGAAGCAAAATAAGCAAGAGCAGAGCAGCTTCCCTACACCTGCTTTGTAACAAAGATACTGTGTCATTAAAAAAGTTAAAGCATCTGAGCTTTCAAATCCTTAAATAACACCTCTCAATTAACCTCAACAAGTTAGTTCCCATTTTTTTAATTTAAAAATCAATAATACTTATGTAGTGGTTGCACCACTGGTGCCTCAATTTTTATTGCCTGCTAGAAGAGTTTCCTCTTAGCAAACCCTCCCTTAAACATGTTAATTACTGGAACTATTTAAATACACTTAATATGAAAACATTTAATTTGACCTTAACATAAGTCACTGTATTCCTATACTATGTAGGACATGCCCCTATATCATGCTGTTTTGATATGGCTGCAATATCAAGCATGTGTAAGCAGTCTCTGAAACTTCAGCCTGAATACTCTATTTCAGACCAACTGAATAAAAATATTTTTGTCAACTGCTTTTTTTTTTCCCCTTCCTTTGACAGATGTGTTCTGAATATTGGAATATACTCCAGCCTAGTTAAAACACAGGACTCACTTCAGCCCTGAAAAATGGGGTAGCCTGGGAAGCCTACATCCTACAAAGACTTCTTTCCTAAAGCAATAAAACCCCCCAGAAGCACAATTTGCTAAACACAACACCATAGGCTGGCTGGGCTACACCAAGGAGCCGTGTCAACCTCCTCCCCACTAGCAGCTGCTACTACTTGCTTGCCTCCCCAGGACCCTCAAGGGTCTAAAAAGTTATCAGACAGAGGACTAGATCCAAATGAAAAACTCCATGGTAGTCAAGCCATCAAGTGGGTGGATCAGTTCCCTTGATCTAACTTCCTATACAACCAAACAAAAAGCTGTGTTGATACAAGGGAGAAGTCCCTTGTATGTCAAGTCCCTTGCCAGTCAAGCAGCTGAGAACTGAAAGAACAGCTCTTTCCATGGTGCTGTTGGATACAGCAGGTTTACAGTGTTCAGTGAATTAGTTCCCTTCTAGCTGGCAAAGCCTGGTGGCAGGATGTTGCCCTTTTCTAGCTCTGAAAGCTTCCGTGTATCTGTGGAAAGCAGCACAGGCCAGTGCCTGGGGTTAATTCAGGGCATGCATGGGGTGGGACTTTGTTTTCACTCAAGGGATCAAAACTGCCCTCAAGTTGCTATGGAAAGTTTTGTAACAATTTATTTTCCAAAAGATGTTTTTTCAACCCAGTAGAATATTTTTTCTTCCAAATACCTTCATGCTATTTGTATCAGTGACTCAGTGCAAGTCAGCACGTCAGCTACCTTATGGAAAGTTAACATGATCAAGAATAAAACAGCTGCCACCCAAACCCAGCAGCCAAGCTTCAAATATATACACCAGAACACTCAGAATACTTTGGTAAAACAACCTACAAAACAGCATTAGACATCCACAACAGGTTTTTTAATGGCTTGGCTATATGGCAGGACAGAAACTAACTGTTGAATAAGAAGAACCCGTCACTGGCATTTGAGGGAAATTGTCCCATAGGACTTACAGGAAATAATTTGAAGGTTCTGAATTTTAAATCTAAAGCTCTGATTAAAGCAAGTATTTACAGCCATGTTCCACAGCCCCAGAACCATCATACAGCAGAATTATGATACACCTTTTGTTGAAGCAGCAGTGAGAAAAGGATTTAGCAGGTGAAGATTAAAACAAAAGCCCTCCACCTCAATTTCCACCTGAATTATGATGAAGACAGGTTGCAGGTTAATTAAGAGCGGCAATCTTATTTTAGTCATATTACTTCCATGTCAGGCAATTATAAGCTTTTTATAGTGTACCCACACCTAAATGCATGGTTACTTACACCAAATGGGATCATTCCACTTACTCTGGGGTATAGTCACAAAATCTAGGTAACATACAAGGTATATTAGAGTGACAACAGCATGGCTCACTAACCCATCCTTTACTCCATCATTTGTGCCCTGTAAACACTACAGCCCCCCCTCTCCCCCCATCCCACAAGACAAATGACATATAAACATTAAAACCCAAAACAAAACAAAAACAAAACACCAAACCCCAGTGGAGTTAGTTCCAATAACAAAATGCATTTGCAAGCCAGGCAAGCAACAGTTACAACCATCACCTACAACCAGTCACAAGTGGTTATTTCCACCTCACAACTTCTTTTTCCTGCTGCAGTAGCACGAGTGCCTCAAGCCCACCACCAGGCCTGGAGACAGAAACTGGTACAAAACTTACAATCTTCTCCTCAGGCATGCTGCTGGCACTGCTTCCTGCAGGCACAGCACAGCCAGCACAGTGCACCTGAGATGGAGGCATGCTCTGCAAAGGTTGAGACACACAACACATCACACAAACCACAGCTCTGACCACGGTGCTAAGTGCATGCCAAGTTAGAAAGGTGTGTAGACGTGATGAAGGTGAAACACCCATGCTGGCCATACAGACATCAAAATTCAAGTTAATGGGTAGGGGAACTCATGTGCTCCTGCCAGAGTTTGAGGGTGAGAAATAAAGGCCAGAATTATAACCACCCCAGAATAGTATCACAGAATTACATTTAATCTATGAAAAAAAAAAAAAAAAAAAAATCACACCAACATCTTACTGAAGAATAATTTAAAAAAAAGGTACATTACTGCTACTTCAAAATAGAAGTATCCTGTAAAAGAGAATACATACTAAGAAGTAAAAAAAAAAAACCCAAACCCCCTGTATTCAGGCAAAAAACAAACAGCAAAACTCCACCACATATAAGGAGTAGCCTGAATAATTTTACCAGAGAATTACAAAATTCTGTTGCAACAGATGCAAATGGATTTGCCAAGTACACAAAATCACTCCACCTCCTTTAAAAAAGTAGGTGGTTTTCAAAGATTACCTCTTGACTAAGTAGAGGTCGGCTTTCAAGTGGGGTCTTCCGTTTATGTTCCTCTTTCACTGGCATTAAGGGCTTGAAAAACTTTGGTGGCTGGGGAGAAAATGCTTTAAAAGGGCTGGCCATTAAAGCATGGGAATTCTCAGCTACAACACCTAGGTAGAAAAGCATAAATAGTGTATTTCAGTTTTTCAAATCCTGACTGCAAGAGCATATTTCAAAACAACTGAAGGTTAAGCCATGCAATTGACAAGTTGCTGGCTACAGAAAAATGTCAATATTTTAGTATTTAACCACTGGCCTAGGCATGAAATAATGCAGAGATCAGTGAGATCCTCAGAGAAATCTGGAAACAGAAGGAAAGCAGAGAACAGCAGTCTCTGCCCCCTCTATTCTGAGGCTCCAACATTTCTCCTTTTCATGTTGGTCATAAAAACATTGGGAAGTGTCCTTGAAACTAGAACTGAGAAGCTCTTTGCTTCCTGTGTCTCACCTGACCTCTTCCCACAACACTGCAAATCTGCCCTGTAACCAAGCCAGCCATCCTGCACAGCCAGGATGATCAAAAAGGAAATTATAAGGACGAAAGTGATGAATAAACCCCCAGTCCCACTTTATTGCAGCAGTATTCCTACCTGCACTGCCTGGTCAATGTGACCTAAAGGAAACAAGGCACCTGTGACACATTGACAGGGAGGCACAGCCAATATCCACATATCATGTAAAGAACCTGTCTAAGGACAACTGCCATTTAAAAAAAAGCATCTTCATCCTCAAATTCATAAAATAACAGGAGCTGCTTTTTGTTCTTTTTTGTGTGTGTGTTTTTGTTTTGTTTTGGGTGAGTTTTTTTCTTTTTTTTTTTCTTTTACAGTTTTGATTTATATTTAGCGCATTCTGTTCACCTCTTGATTTTTCGGATACCTTCAACTTTACAACCTTTCCTGGCTGTCTTATGCATTTCTCCCTTTCTCCCCTATTTCCAGATTATGTTTAACTCCTTAAGTAGAAGCTGGATAACACATTTATTAAGAAAAGAGCACTGGAAATTTAATTTTCAGTTTAATGCAGTAAATAAGAATCCACCAGCACTGTTGTTACGTATATGAAATCTCACCACTGCCATCTTTGCTCTTGCGAGGTGACTCCCTGGGTAAAGTACCATAGCATGACACGTCTTGATAACTGGAACAACAGTCAGATATATCCAGGTGACTTTCAGACCAACCCTAGGAAAACAAAAATACATAAATCTGCATGATGATGCAGGCAAACGTGGAAAAAATAATAGGTAAACTCAGGTGCTTGTTTTTTTTTTTTTTTTGAAGTCAACCAAACCCCACAAACCAAAGGTATGTCAATTACCAATTTCAGACAATTTTCCAGTCACACAAACATGGATTGTTTAAAAGCTAATTAGCTGGTCAGTGAAGTATTTAAAGTTTTGCTCTGTTTCTTAAATATCAGTTTATATAATTCTAATATGAAAAGCAAAGAAGGACAATAAGGTTTAATGCAAAATTATATGTAATGGGTGCAGAACTTTGAAGATATGTAAATCAACTGCTTTAAATACTATTAAAGGAAAATATACTATTTCTATTTTCTTTTTTTTCCCCAATTCTCAAACACCTCTTGCTTCTGGTGGGGGTAGGAAATCTGAGAATGTGAGTGAGCTGTTTGTTGCTACATTTCCATACCTTGTCATCTTCATCACAGGCAGAAAGATCCAGTCGACTACAGGACACCTATGGAACACCAACAGACAGAATGACAAAATGCCTACCTTTTATTTGTGAGATATAATACCTTGTGGAAACACTATGATCATTTAGTCCTAATAACAGTTTTGCTCTCTATTTTCAGACCAGATTATGTATAAAGATGTTTCTGTTGTGTGAGTGCGTGAGAGAACACATAAAATGGAAAATACCCCTCATACTATGGAAAAAGTCAAAGGGACTTGGAGGTAAAAGTAATCTGAACCAGGGCAGTTGTCATCCTGAACTACTTCCTAAATGGATATCCTTATAAAAGGAGAAGAGTTCAACCAACCCTCCCTCTTCCTTGTTAACTTTGTTCTCTCTTAGGACAGACAATTTTGGGGAGGGGTTTCACTTCATGACCACTTTCCCACAGGTTGGTTAATTCCAGCACAGGGTAACCATTACCACATCTCGCTGTGCAAGCATTAAATCAGCACAGGGACAGCAGCCCCTGACCCATCAGTGCTAACGATGAAGGGTCCTTACGTTGTGCACGTTTGGAGTGCTGATGCTCCTGCGAATGTTCCTGGCTTTGGTGGAGAGAGCTTCTTTGACAGTGACTGCCTGTGTGAAGAGAACAAAACACTAACAGCAATGCCATGGTCTCCTCAGGAGAACTGAGCAAGCAGGACAGGGACTTTTTGTCAGTGTAGCTAGCAGCAGCAATTAGAGCTTGTATTCACAAATCTTAATTTACACACATAATCACCAAAGCTTCTGTCTGAAATTCATGCTTTGGCCTTTGCTTGTTCAGGTTCTGATTACTACATCATTGCCAGCTTTAGTTACTACATCTACCACCTCTGGAAATCTGTATTTCACAGAAATAACTTCATCTTACATTTAACTGTCCAACTGCACATCTCTTAAAAAAAACCCCAACTGAAACAAAAAAAAGCAACACAGTATTTTTAAAAGATCGATCATCTCTTCTTGAATTCTCAAGGGTGCAAGAAATGGCTTTTCCTTGCCTGTCTTAATCGCTCAAGGCTCAGAATGTTCTCCACTTGCAGCACACCACGTGTGTATTTCTCAATGTAGGTTTCACCATCGGAGGTGCCCTCGTTCTCACTCCTTGCAGCCATCAGCGCTAAGGTCTCACGATCCTCAATTTCTTCTGTAGCCTAAAGCAGAAGTTACACCATTCAAAGTTTCAAAAAGGAAAGCAAATTGTTTTAGTCCACTTTTTTAGACCAGTTCAATCCAGAGATCAATTTGAATTGGGCATCTTAATCAGCAAACCTAATTACAGTCAATGATCCAGGGCTGTTCCATAGAGATGCAAATGATGCTGAAGAGATCGAGCTTAGAAGTTTTGAGGAGTTGCTATAGTAAAAACACTTCCAGAAATAATGCAAATATAACCTGAAATTGTGTATGTTAAGGCTCAACTAATGACAACTTCCTAGGCAAGGAAATGTAACTTTCTTCCCAAATCTTAAAATCTGCTGAGATTTCTCTAGAGTTTAAAATTTAAGTACTGCAGCAAAGTGACAATTGCATGGTGACAAGACTATTTATGTTTTCATTTGCCCAGTTTGTTTACCTTTACCATAAATCTTATAGTACATTTACAACTTGTATGAGCTTTTTCTATAAAGGTAATTTATATTCCTGTGAACTCAGCTTCCCAGCTATTCTGTTTTCATGGACCTGAACATTCCTCTGAGTACCCTCTATATTTTCCCTGTAGACCGTAATGAGCTTTCAAACATAACTCTACTACAAAAACTCAGTTAAACACAGTAGAAGAGAAAATAAAATTCCCAGAGTCTTCAACTGTTTAAAGATAAACACCATCTCACACAGAGCTTCAGTATATCCACTTTGGCAAACTGCCTCACATCAGCAAAGAAGGACATTTACTTTCTAATCAGTATCACTCACTGCAGTAGGTCAATTCTGTTGTTTTCTGTGAATTTGCCAGAGAAATATGTTATAATTTACCTTTGGTATATTGGATACTATTTCATAAGTCACTCCACAGGCATAATATATATTTTTCAAGGATATTCTCCTTTTCAGGCTCTGGGTAAAACTCTAGAAAGAAATTTTCAGTTACTGTTTTCATAATTATTATTTATGACATCCCAAGAAATAAAAAGGTACGAAGCAAAATCTGATTACAAAGGCAATCAGAACCATAATTTATTAAATTACTTTTTTTAGCATTTATGATATTTTAAGTCCTCTTTACAGCATTGTGCTCAGAATACAACACTACTAAGTTCAATCAGTTGAAAAATGCACAGTTCAAAGAAATCTACCAGTATACAGCTTCATTGCAATCTCGAAAAACCTAGTTTTCATTTCTCTCTTGTAAGATTTAAAAAATTAAGCAAGCAGTTAAGGAAACACATTCATTAAATTAAGAATATGAAACAAAACAAGGAATAAATGAATATATGAACTTATTACCTGCTTGTTATAAATGTTGGCTGCAATCCTTTTGCGTAATACCAGTTCCATTGCAGCAGGGTGACTGAGCTGCACAGTAGTCTTCACTATTAAGTAAATTCTTTCATTTTGAGGAGTTACCCTATTCAGGTGCACTGAATCATGGACAGAAGAGTCCCAGGCAGCAGTGGCTGAAACCTATGGAGAAAAATTAAGTGGAGGAAGGAAAGGGAAATCAAAGATTCCATTACTCTAACAACAGGTATCATATGCAAAGATTTAACATGAAGTAAAACAATTGCTTAATTAGAGAAAAATCAGCATCATTGAACAAAGTGGAGTCAAACCTCCTTTTCATAGTAAGGAATTTATCCAAAGAAGCAAAAAGAGGTGTTAAGATACTGGGGAAAACAATCATCTCCACAACCCCTAGCACTGTGCAAACCCTGCCCCAAAAGGAAGTTTTCACATGGCTGGAGACAGAAAGGAAAGCAGAAGCAAGACTGGATGCAAATCCTACTGCTACTGTATTAAAAGTCTAATAATTTCAATGTAAAATCTTTCATCTATGTTGGATTAAGTTATAACAACCCCCACAGAAAACCCCTGCATCCATTCTGCAGAATGGGTTGTTTTCCTTTCCTTTGCCTTCTCCCCAACTTTGCTGTATCATTTTTCTGGAAATGATCTGAAACAATGGCCTAGTAGATGCAGAACATATAAGGAATCAGTTAAAAAAATGGATTCAGAAACATTAATTTCCAACATTTCCCAAACCATATATTTAAAAAACAGTAATTCTGTACTACAAATGAGAGAATTTTTATTTAAGTATTAAGCTTTGCCTAGTGCACACAGTAAAACAAGTCATTTTCTCTGAAGAGTTAAGAGCCTGCAAGAGGAATGAAGGGGTGAGGAAAACAGGAAAAGGGAATTTGAGTCAGGCAGTTGAATTATTTTTTGCCAAGAGCTAAGACTTGTCATCTCTAAATTAAGGCAAAAGAGCTAACAAGTCATAGCCTCTTAGATTCTAAATAAATAGGCCAGAAAATAAAGGCACACTAGATACAGATGGTACTTCTAAGACAAAAAGGTAATAACCATCATGATTAAATACACAGAAGTGGGAAATACAACATAAGAAGGAAGCATTAACAAAAGCTGCAGCTGTCAAGAAGGAGGCTTGCTAGCAATTTACCTCATCATCACTGTGTTTTATGATCGGCAGATAAAAGAATGGGCTCCCATGCTCCTTTGGTAGTATTGAGTTAACTCCTGATGCATGGGGACCTATAAGTTGTTCATTGGCACTGAGGTCATCAGCTAATGAAACAAATGTGCAAAGAATGAAATAGTTTTATACCAAAGGATATGAATATATAGAGGCAAAGTTGTAATACAAAGTTGTAATAAAAGCCTACCCATATTTCATAATATATTAAAGCCTACTTATTCTTATTACTATGCAGCATTTTGAAGATGATTTCAACATACAAAAAAAAAATTGAGAATAGCAGTTCTGGCTACATTAGGCTTTTAGCTGAACAAACAAACAAAAGGTATGTAATTACACAATCAACCTGTTTAAATATCCTATTTGATCTTTTGTCTGTTAATCGCTAGTGATAGTAAAAAAACCCAACCAAATAAAAACAGTCCTTATGAGCATAGATGAAAGAAGAGGGATTTTCACTTTCCAAAAGCATCTGCTAAAGCAGCTATTGATGCATTGCCTATGTAAATGTGTAGCAGCCCCCTTCAGTGCTGGATGTGACATGGCCTGTGGATTTCTCCTCTGCTTTATGTTCAGGTTTATAATTAGACTTGCTTCCTAAATGTCCTTAAATGTGAAGCTACCTCTAGTCTCTTGTTAATTGCATGGTGTATTTGTGTCAAGCATATGTATCAATATTCTTCTCACATTTAGAACTAAATACCTTCAAAGGGAGAACACTTAGATTCTCTAAAAAAAGCTCACTATAGCCCTAACACAGTCTTCATTAAATGAGTTGTTTAAGACTCTACAGGTATGTCAGTGGAAGGAGCTCTGAAAGCACTGGGAGATTATCCATCAGTGCTTTAATAACATACGCATTTGTAAATCAAAATGCTTCCAGGATTTCCTCACCTGCTGTTTGATTCAAACTAAGCTTGCTTTCCTTGCAATTTTCTGTTGTATAGCCTATCACTGTATTCCTGTGTTCCCTGACTTTTACCTTTATGCTAAAATAATTGTTCTTAATTATGCCAACATACACAACCAGAAGAAAAAGCGCTTTACAAGCCATATCAGACAGTGTCATTGCCAGGACTCTGATTTCTTACACCTTTCAGGTTCATTCTTCCATTTAACAATTTATTGACCCGAATTATTCCCCCCATTTCCCCCTCCACAAATTTTTTAATATGCTCTTACAACATACCATTCAGATCAAGGAAGAGGACAGGTATATGCGTTTCCATTCCTGCAGGTGGAATCCTGAAACAAAACATACTGCTGTCAACAAAGAAGGCAAATTCCCACCTAAGCTAATTTGGGCAAACAGATCTCCATGCAATATTCATTAACTGTAACCTGTTGTTTTGCTTTCCAGCCTTCTAGTTCTTGGAGTCAGAATTTTCATGTAAACAAAGTAATGTTTTCAGAATTCTTTATCTTGTTTACATTCCTTTCTGTAGAAAGGACAATTGATGGACACTTTCTAAGACCAGTGGAATTGAAGAGGTTGAACCTCAGTCTTCCAATGTGGTCTCTTCTCTAGAAATCTATATAAGCTGTAAGAAAAATTAAACTTCCTCTTTTCCCATTCCAACTCCGTGGTGGTCATTGCATCCCCCTCGTGACGGTATTGCACCCACAGTAAACCATGGCTAAAGTTGTCAGCATTTTGATGGCTACTCTGAATGCCTGTGTGGCACAGACAGCATTTTGTTTATCTACACACAGAGCTAAATCTAGAGCTTTGCCAAAACTCAATTCACACCACATAGCGTGTGGCAGTTGCTGTGAGAACCTGTTTTAAACATCCCGTTCTGTTCCTTATGAGGTTAACTGCTTGTAGTCATCTCATATATAAAGGTCAGCAACCCTCCAAAACTGGATATATAACTACTGGCAGTCTTTATATCCATAAATACACTTTTGCTATATGTTCACAGCACACTTCAGGTGGATAAGGGGAAAAAAGGTGAGAAAAGAGTATTACTGCATTCTTCCCCAAATACTATTGGAGACATTAGTGTACACTTGATTAGAGGAATATTTCTTGTCCATACTTTCCCAAACCTAACATGTTGTATTCCTCATTTTTGCAGGTCAGCTCCAAAGGTCTTAGTTAAAACACAAGTTTAAATGAAACTAAAGAGAAATATATTACAAATTCAGATGAAACAGAGAACACATCCTTTGAAATCAGAGTTTCTTTCCTTTCCACCCTTTATCACCCACACATTATCACGTGTTCTACCATTCATCTTTCAATCACTCCTTTTCTGAAAGCAATCAAACTACTGGATAATTTTCTCAATTGGATAAAGTTGTAAAATACTACATTATATTCAAAGGTGATTTTCAAACCTTGAAGGCTAGTTCAAAGCTACTTTATGTAATAGCTAAGCTAATCTTTCTTACATTCAGAACAGCACCTGACCTTCTAAACTTTCCGACAGCTGAACGCAGTTTGTAGCATCACACAACACAGGAAGCTCCAAAACATCCTTAGACTTGTACCTTGCAGCATGGACAGCTTGTATACAAAAAGCTGGCAACTGCAATGGCTTTTCTGAACATACCAATTTGCGGGGGCACCGGGAATTCCACTGCCTGGTGCTGGAACAAACACTGCATTCCTCTCTTCCGTCAGCCCTACCCACTGTTCCACCAGCCGAGCTTCTCGTTCTATATCATCCTCAGATTTTTCTACAGTGGAAGAGATTAAGATTACAGATGAGACACACTTATTGTGGTATAGGGCATAAAGTACTTATGATAGAGACTTCAAGCTGCAAACCTTGTTTGTTGCTGATCTTTTGGATCTGCTCATCTAAGTATTCTCTGCGTTTTATTAATGCATCTGACCATCTTTCTCGTACGCAGTTCAAATCTTCTTCCTAACATGGAAACAGAGAAGAAAGTTACTAGACTACGTGAGGAAGAATAAAGGGCAGTGAATTTTGTGGTAATTTAGTAAGAATTTATATTAAATGGCTTGCATGATGCAGAAAACTTTTTTTCCCCCAAATGACATGCACACTAATTAAGCACCTCATCACCCATGAAGGGAAGTTTATTTGCTTTCAAGTCTCAGATTTCAATAGGAGAAAAGAAAATGTGACTGCCTCTGTTGATGAACAGATTATACACCATGGGCTAATTACTCACAGAAGTGGCAATCAAACTTTTGAATAGCATACGGAAGAGGAAAACCTAGTATCCTCTGTTGATCATAAGCTCTCCTGAAGATTAGACAGGTCAGTATGCCCTCAAACCTGCACAAAATTCCATTGCTAGCAGCTGCTATCAGTGCAATTAAAAGATTTCTCATGCAAACAAAACCCATCATGCAATCATGCTTTGTGGTATCACAGAAAATCTGTGAGGTTCTTCTCTGTGATAGGTCAGGAAGCGCATAAACAGCCCGCAAGAAGTTAGTACCTTAAAACAGATTTTTGAGATTGCTAGGAAACTTAACACATCATCTTAAGGGATGTCAGCATTGTCACCTAAGTGGTTTTACATCTGTAGGACTGCCTATTAGAAAAAAGTCTTCTACGTAGAAATCTGAGATATATTTTACTTTGGGAGGGATTTCCTCTTCTGCTCTTTGTCACCTTTTAAAATGAGTATCCTGTTACACTGTGACTTATCACACAAAAAAACAGGGTCAAGGTTGGGTTTTGTGCAGATAAAAGAAAGAAAATTGCTTCACTGAAGCTTCTGTATCTACCCCCCATTCACATCCTCCACTCTCTCACTCAAGCATTTCAGAAAACTGCACAACATAAAAGGTTACGACATTTTCTTTAGAAAACAAACAAAATATCCTATGCTGCATAATTTGCCTGGAAAAGATGCCTGCAGCTGCTGGTTCTTTTCCCGGTGATACTCATTGGAAACTGCTTTAATTCAAAATTAAAATTTCAAAGCTTTTATTCCCATAGCAATTCATGTAGCCAGTTAGGAGAGCTGATTGCAGAGTACCAGAGAAGAGAGGACACTATAAGAGTATAAAGTCACAAGGTAAACTGAAATAGCAGTGTTTATAGCCCAGGTAGCCTCTAAAATGCTCAGCACGTGTGTATTTCAGAGCCGCTTTTGCTTGTTCATTTGAGAGTTGCTGGCCATTAGCATTAGCTGTGCCCCATGCCGCAGGATTGACAGCAACAGCAGCAATACCTGGTAACTATCCATATCACCACCATCATCCTCCTCCTTCTGGTAGGAGAAAATACATTTTGTAAAACACAAAAACCCATGCATTTCACTCAATAGAAATTCACAGAAATAACCCAAAACATGAATACCAACATTTCTGCCACAAACTTGTAAAATGTTAAAATCACAACACTCAAATAACTAGACTTATTAATACATAGAAAGACTTCTTTTTCATTAGACTGTAGCAGGTCAGCCATGATTTGATAATGTGTGAATTAGTGAATATGTTTATTAAAAAAAAATAAATTGAAAACCCCACAGAATCCACTGCCAGAAAAACGACTGAGCAAGCAGATCACTAATCTCAAGTTTTACAGTTTCATCTGTATCCAAGATTAGAATTATTTGTGGAACTGAATGCAAACCTTTGGACAAAAGGCACCTTGCTTCCCTGGGTGGCCCATTACACTTGTTCTTTGCCATCACTCTTAAAATCATGCTTTATTTCCAATATGAATTTTTCTAGTATCAGCTGAAATCATTTATGTTTCTTAAGGACTTCCTTGGCTATGTGGAACAGCCCTCTCACATGCAGTGATGACTGTTTTTGATTCTTATCAAATAACAACTTGGTGCTTTTTGAAAAGTTAAATAGTATCTCACTACATTTTCTCTACTAAATTTCTTTTCTATTTTTTTTTTTTTTTCCCCTCCTCAACTTTCACCATTCTTGGAAGGGAGGGAAACTAATAGCACTAGGAATCTAGTATGAATTACCTCTACACAAAAAGGTAGGAACAATTTCCATATTCCTTCTATTCTACCACACTCAGTTCTTTATCAGTCATACATTGAGTAATAAGCAAAAAAAAAAGAAGCAGGTTTAGCACCACAGGCTCACGTTACACGTGTTAACGTCAAAAAAAACCCATTCATGCACCAGTGTGCATATCATGTACCAGTGTGCTAAGGTCCCTTTTGGAATTATGTTGGGCTGGGTCTAGAACAGCAGAACCAAACCAAACTGAGAAATTAACTGCCTTACCTGGTAGCTGTCCAAGCCCCTTTGCAGTTTGGTTGATCTGGCAGTCACCCCACCTATAGAGACTGAAAGAATTGCTTCTACCATGAGAGGCAACGTTCCCGAATGCTGCACGGGTTTCACTGTCACCTGAACTCTGCGAGAATGACCCTAAGCAGGAATTTGAGAGGGAGAGAGAAACTAAGAATAAAATTTTAAAAATCAATTTAAGCATGAATAAGATGGCAAGGAAAAGATACATACCTGCCTAAGCTGGAAAATTCCCCCTGTGTTTACATCTTTTGCCTGATGGAGTTCAACTGCAGTGTATTCACCCATCTCATTCAATTCTTGTATGGAAATCCACATTTCTATTCTTCGAGTTACTTCATTCCACCTAAAAAGACATCCTCATAAAAACTCATGGTTGCCTCAAAGTATTTTGCGCACCACAGGTATTAAAATACTTTTAGAAAACAGATGGAAGCATTCATTTGTAATTATTTTGTACCTGTCTCTCAGTGTCCTAGTTTTTGCATGAAGAGAATCAACTTCCCAAACAGAGCTGCCATTGCCAGTACATCTGTGACCCCACACCTCAATAGCAAGAGCTCCTTCTGAAATGAACTCCAAAAACTCCTCTGTGACGTTCACCACATAGTCCTGGCAATGAGAAAAATATTAAATAATTGTATCTCCTCAACTTGCTTGTAATGACACACCATATTACTTGCTTGTAATGACACACTGCCTGATAAAACCATACAGCTGGCATCACAAAGCTTGACTCTGGACATGAAAGTTGTAAAACTTCATCATCTCAGCAATTCATGCTTCTGCACACCACATTTCATACTTTGAAAAATTCCATTAAAGTGATGTCTCAGCTTCAGTGATCTCTTTTAAGCCACTGAGCTTACCAAACAAGTATATAATCAGATGTCATTATATAAATGATAGCTTTCTCTACACATTAAAGATAACATCTGAATTTAAAAGATCACTAATCAAAAATATCTTTCTCTTTTGCAACATTTTGAAGAAGTGATGAAATGAAATATTATGGCATTCTTAAGCATAGTTAAAAGTCATTAGTTAGATGACTTGACTCCCTCCTTCTTTGTCCCCCAGCAAAACAAGGCTCTAAACAGTTTCTCTCAAATGTATGATCCTCCTGGTAACAGGATAATTATACTTCATAATGAAAATATTCACCTTACAGTGAGAGAAGGTCACTGTAAAATGAGCATCTTTGCTCTGAGGTGAAGGCACATCTGGATCTACCACTGGTGCTGCTACTGTTGACTCGCATTGATCCCAAAATGTGTATTGACAAAAGACAAAGTTGGAGAGATTAGGCGGCAGTCCGGTTGCTTCTTTTATTTTTACCTGAGGAGACAAAACCAATATTGTCATATGACTGTTTCCTCTTCAACTGCAAATTGAAGACCAACAACCAAGAAGTGTTAAAGGACAGTTAGTATGTTCCCATTTAGGAAATCTGACTTTGCATATACAGAAACATAGGTGTAAGGACCTCAGCCATGTACATGTTTTGAGGAAGCTGATAAGCTTGAGTGGAGAGTGAAATGCTTCATCACCAAAGAAATTAAAATCCATACACCACCCATAGATACTACATTAGAAGATCAAACTATAGGAGAGAGATAGTGGGAGAGATAGTTTCCCCTTCTGTGTCTGTAAAGGATTGTCCTTGTAACACCAGTATTACAAGGATTAGCACAAATTAAATCAGCCACTGGCAACCACTGAGTGGCCTACCCTGGGCTGGAACAAGAGAAGTCCTTTCAGAGACTTTGCAGCAAGCAATAGTCTACATAGCTTAGTACTTTACATCAGACTGACTATTTAGTTACAGAGGCCTGAAACTGTAAACTTCATCAGGTATTCTCACTCACCCTGCAGGAAAGCTTTTTCGCTCTGTGAATAATTTCTCCATTATTATCCATGACTTCCAGGCTCCCACTCTCACTGGAGTTCTCAGAAGAGTCATCTCCTTCTACCACACGTTCTGGGACAGACCCAGTGACACGCATTACTTCAACATGCAGCCGCCCTGCCACCTGAAGGCAATTACAGAGAACATGCAAGGCCACTTGAAAAACACTTACTCACTTGGGAACAAGGCAGCAGCGGGCACCATTTGCTTGCTAAACCCCTGATGCACAAGGAGCACAAGGAGTCCCGCAGGACTCAGCGTGCCCAGCCCAGCCCTACCTCGCCCTGCTGGCTGATGATGGGCACGGCATACTGCAGCTTCACGTCGTAGAAAAGGCACTCCAGAAACACATTGGCAACGCCGATCAGGTTGTGATTCTCCTGTGCTTCATAGAAAGGGTCACCTCTCTTGCCAATCAGCTTCCTTATCTGTTTTAGAGATAATGAAAGAAATGTCACAAAACCACCAGCATGGGAACAGGAGATCAAATAACATCATAGTATTAAAAGATCATGGCACAAAAATTACTTCACTACCCATCTTTGTTCCTTCCTGTAACACAGGCAGAAAGAAACTAGAATCCTATTACAAATTTGAAATGAAATCATCTCTGAGATGAGACATTTTACAATCCTTTCTTTACTAAGAGATATAATAATATGACGACCTGCATATTTTAGCAATGTCAAGGCAAAGCAGATTTTACCATGAGCAATCACAGTAGCCATTGATGTCAAGATGTTTCACCTTTTCAGCTCTGTTTATACTTCTTAAATTAGAGGTCAAATCATCCTCAGCTTGTGCTGGTCTGGCTGCTGGCCACCACTACAAGGGCAAAGGGAAGATGCAAGGATGACCCCTACTTAAGCTAACAAGTGTTGCTGTGACTCCCACAGAGCTGAGATCACACCTGCAGCATTCCCCATACAGCCACAAAGAATTCATGCAGATTCCTAGCACTCCTAAGTGAATTTTTTAGTTCCTTCCCTACTTCTCTTCTTTTGTCTTCAACACATGCACTTGACCTACGTGTTTCTATGTAGCACATAGAACACATGCATTATGGACGACATAGGTCATGGAAAGAATGATCCTGGCTCAGGCAGACATAATGTATTCAAATATGTGCTATCAATTCTTACTAAAGTCAGCAGCAAAATCATCGTTGTCTTCAATGGGCACAGATGAAGTGCTTGACCTCCCCTGTGTTATGATTTTAGAGATTCCCATTGTCCCGTCCAAAGCATGTAACAAAGGCACAAGAGTTGTTCAAACATATTTAAGAATGATTCTTGATACAAGTAATTTAGGTGCTTCCTAACAGCCACAAGACAGTAAGATATATTTCCTATGCACTTCTACCTGGGTGCTTAGATGATGTCTTCTGGAACACCAAATATCACATCTCTTTCCAGTAAAAAGCAGGGTTTTGACAAATCTCATGCTTATCTGCCATGGTTAATGTTCTACTTAAATTCTCACAAAACACCACTTGGTTTTGATGGAACTACTGATGTAGACTAAGTATCTTCAACTGATTTCTTCACTGTTTTAAGGCTTGGGAATATGCAAATGAAATTAAGGAATATTTCCTAGTTTAAAATCAAGTTTTATTCCACTAGTATGTTCTGCACCTTGAGTGTATCTAAGCAGCATCCCTGTTAGCTTTGACACTGACTGCAGTTTAATAATTCTATTTCTAATGCAGCTTGCTGCTTCCATTTAGAGCTGGTGGTCATCTGCATGCCAGGTAAACACATGCTCTTAGTGGCATTGTGAGTCACTACCTCAGGACAATCAGCACACTTAACGTCTGAGAACACAAGTGAGATAGGACATACCTGTGTTTTATTATGCAGGGGTATTTTGAGTATTTACTATTAGTCATACTGGTTTTGTTCTGGGTTTTGGTTTGTTTGGTTGGTTTCATTTTTAAAAATAAAACACAATACCTTAACCTTTCATATACAAAGTCATTGCACTTACTCTCTTCAACTTACTCTCTCTTGCACTCTTTAAAAGGGGTTTAAAGAAATACCCAATCTTTGATCCATTTTAAAAATATATAAATTACCTCAGGAATTTTCTCCTTCCATTCTTGATAGAGGTCTCTCATGTCAATCAATTTGTTCTCTAGTTTCTCAATAGTCCACACTTGAGTACCTTTTCCTTTTCTTCTCACTTGAATTGCTGGCTCGCTTACTATTGCACCCCTCTAAATCAGAAGAAAAAACAATCACTGCAAGAAAGGTGCATGTAAGTAGTTTAACTTTTCACTCAAACTGCATTCCTAGAAAGGAATAAAATACAGAACATGCAGTTTCTCTGTGTGCCAGTCTTGCTACTTCTGTCCTTAGACACAGCATGGCCTATACACATCTCTGAGGATCCAGATCTCTTTACACTTCTCAAACTATGACCATTCCCACAGGAACATTAACACACTCAGTCAAAACCCTCAGGACAAGCATATTATCCTAACTGCTATCATATTTATGGCAGCACTGTAAAACCCTTTAAGACACAAAACTGTAGGAAACTAACAAAACTCAGTAATTTTTGCAGACATAAGTAAAATGCGGTTCTGCAGCAACAGAACACAAATGTCCATTCATAATCTGCATGCACATATGGTGATCACACTTGAAAACAGCAAGAGCCATACTCAATGTTCTGCTGCCATTTTTATTTAATTACTCGCTTTCAGTATAAATCAGGTAGTAATTCTATTTTGACTATGCATAACCTGACAAAAGTATCACTATTGGCTCCAGCTGGTTGAATGTTACATATGTCGACAAAGTTTAGCCACAAAGTTATGTTTTGCAGCATTCTTTGTTATCATTACCTTTTTGTTGGCACTGAGGTTTTCAGCAGGGATCTGAAGTGTTACTTGATAATCTGTTAGTTTACTCATTTCTTCTGCTAAGAAGTTTGCTTCTCTCACCAGAGTATTTGCCTTTACTATTTGCTCTCGAAGTTTAGCCAGGCTCTGTCGAAACAATTCATCCCTGTGGTGCAGTAGGTAACATGAAAAATACACAGAAACCTATTTCTATTATTGGAAAGCTGCAAATAGAGATGCTAACAAAGACTTTCTGAAACAAGTTTAAGAGAAAATGCTGAGTAGCACTGTGTCACAACACAAAACACTCAGACAATTTTATTGAGGGAAAGCAGTGGTCACATATTAAACAAACAAATTACTGTTGAGGCACGTCTAGTACGGTGATGCCCAAATAAAAGGTCACAGTAATCTGGAAGCTGGCAGTGATGATTTCTTTAAAGCCCTGAGGACATTTCAAATTTTCAAGAAATGAAATAATTGCAGTTGTCTTTGTCTTTAATCTGGGTCCCTGTTTCACAAAATTTACCAGTCCCAACATGTGAGACTTCATCTTGATAAAACCTGCTCTTCCTCAGACCATAATGTTAGAGCCTGCATTCACTGCAGGCCGCAGCTTTGTATCACTCCAAGGGCTTTGCAGTGACCACAGACCCCACCCCCCACCCCCCCTCCCCGGCCACTTACTCAAGTGTAGACATCAAAAAAAATAAAACAAAAAAATCTTAAATCCTATTTACCCAAGGTATCTTTTAAGTAACAGATGAATGAGTTTCTGGACAGTTTCTGGACAAATTCCAAAGAGGTTTCTCAGGCCTGTCTGTGCAAATCTACTCTAATGCAACACCTAGCAAACCTGCTTTGACACATACTATGCATAAACCTGTGTACTAAGATATGCTCTTGCCTGGGATTCTCATCTTTAAATTACCTTCTAAAATGATCATGATTATTCTCTGAACAAAGTTCATTCTGCCTTCCTTTGCAATCTCAACAGCACTTACTGGGTCTCATCACCTTTATAAAACTCAAGATCAAACTTTGGATATTTCAGTCACCAGCTGGCCCCACCATTATACACAACTGTAGGAGGAACAAGGGCCTTCCCATGAAGTTTTCCTGCTGCTAAAATGCCTCTCAGTCACCAACACAATTCTACTTGAGTGGTTATTTTTTTCAAAAAAATCTCAAGGAATGGCTAATTCAAACTGTGCTCTGATAGTCCTCTGATACCACAACCAAAGTGGTAAACAACCAGCAGTGTTAGCAAGCAGCCCTGAATTTTAGTGCCTTTAACATGCTAAAATATGCAGCTTTGTCTCTCTCCCCAGCCCAGCCTAGGTTTGCAACAGTGGTGGGTTTTATCGGGTCTTAAAAAGGTGTTACTATCAGTGGATTTTTAGTAACTTCCTCCACATCTCCTCCCAGCATTCCTTTCCCTCTGCCTCTTGCTTCTGTTATCCAGGCTATCAAAATTAAATAAGCAATTCCAGCCATGCAAGTGACACATTCCACAGACAGCTAAAAATCTGGATTCATATGGAAAATTAAGGTAGTCAAAAATTAATCACAAGAAACTATTTGATACTGAGACTGCACTACACCTACAGCCACTGTAAAACAACTGCCTAACTTGGGAAACAGCAGGCAGCTTTAATCTGTATGTGTGCTGTAAGAGCCAGCCAGCTACAGCCAGTCACTTCCTTAGCCTGAGACACCAGCATCTGGAAAGCTTTTTGGGAGGCTCCCCCACCAATCTTAGCTACTCTTGAGAAAGGAATGGTTTAAGACTGTAAGGCAAACTTAGAAGTAACTCAAGCAATTATTATGGGCAGTTCTTGTAACAGTTGTGTTTTTCCAGACACAGCTGTGCCAGAACCCTTCCAGAAAGTAAAACAAAAAAACAAGCTTCAGATGGGATTTCTTAATCCTTACTACATTAAACATATGACAAGCTCCACTAGGGTATTTAACTGGATCAAATACTCATTGAACATGAAATCCTGAAACAATCATTTAAGCCAGACAAGGAAAAACAACTGACACTCACGAGGTACCACTGCAAGTCTCTGGGACTCCCAAAGCCAGATACAGGATATGCTGGACAAAACCCCTGGTCCAGTACACTGCCACCCCAACAAATCAAATTTGTTCAAAGTTACAATGGGTTAACCTTATGCCAACAGGATTTAACACCAGGCCAGGTATCATCTGTCCCTCCAAAGTCAGCAGAAAGTGGGAATAATGTCTGTGCAATGTGTTCCAGTCAATGTCCTGACAGATACAGCCACGTGCCCACATCTGATCCCTATAAAAATAATGTTACTGGCTGATCCAGTATAGCTCAGCTTCATTTGCAACAGCAACAGAGAGATAGCTAAAACTGCACCAATCAAATCCCCTGCAATCCAAACTCTTGCAACTTTTGCACTTTTTTTACATCCAGTCTTCCCATTCTTCCCAGGATTTCTTGCCCTCTGGCCAGTTGGCTGGTAAACATCCTCTCAGCAACATGTTGCCATGCTTTTACAGCAAAAACCACTCAAAGGTTTTTTGGGGTTTTTTTTTTTTTTTGGTTTCTTATTTAAGATTATTCAATTTTCTCCCCTTTTTTCAGCAGCCAAAACCTCTTCTAGAATGACAAAAGTATACCTAAGAGGATCTTCTGGAGGACAGGAAACTGATAAATTTTCCCAGAAAGCTGCTTATTCAATGGCAGTGCCACCAGAACATTATCAGACTGCTCATGGATCGCTCCAAAGAGAATCCATTCTCCTCTTTTTTACAACACAGCAAAGTACAGGCTTCAAACAGTTCAACAGTTATATAGAGTGAAGCATTCACCCATGGAATTCCAGAGGCAAAACTTTTTGTTCAAAGCACAGTTCCTCCTCAGAAACATTTAACAACTACTGAGAAGGGAAAGCTGACAGAACACTTAGCCTTGATATCACTCCAGAGTCTCTTTTTTGTGATTACACGGTTATAGTGGTTTATTTTAAACAAACCAATTACCATTTTCTCTTGTCAGCTCTCAAGGACAGGCAAGTTTTTGCTACTTCCTTTTCCCTTCTGCTGCATCTTTTTAGAGGTATTGCCTCCCCTGCCAGTAAGCCCAGTTCTCTTCTCTGCTACTGCAGTGGGTTATCAGTGATTTCTTGATGGCCTTGCTGTGCTAAAAGCAGTTCTGAACAGAAAGGCCTCCAGCTAACACTTGTCTCACTCTGCAATCCTTGTGCAGCTCTAAAAGAGTCTGCAGTTCCCGAATATGATTCTGTGACATTTTACATTCAGTTCCAAATGATTCTGTTTTTAGCTTTTACAGGGGCAAACGATTATTTTAATTAATGTTGAATCATAGAACTACTTCACCCTACACTTGCCATGGAAAACATTCTAGTCATCACTGGTCAACAGTTAGCTATTTGTTTAGGTTTTTTTCTCAGGCTAAACTGGGCAGAAATTACAAAACAAAATTTTGCACAAAAACTAAACCAAGATCTGTTCTGTTCTATTTCCAACACTCTCAGTTGAAAGCTGCAAAACAATCTTGACTATCTTGGTTTAGATCCCTTGTAAATGAAGTTGTTCTTTTAATGGTGAAGAATAAAGCAAAAACAACTACATAAAAAAGAGCACTCAGACTCACTACATACAGAAAAAAAAACCCCAAAACCCTGAGTGAATAAGGAGGCTCCTGTTTTAAAAGAAACAGATAAAATAAATTTACTAGAAACCTGTTAGAACATCTAGGCATTCTTCCTGCTGAATTAGCCCCATGACAGAATACTCACTGGTATTCAGAAAACTTAAATCATCTCGGTTGCTGCCTCTTAAACTTTTCTCCCTGGAGCTGGCATCCTTCTCTCCTCAGTAACACCAAGAGCAAGCTTCTTCCATAGTCAAAATGCAAACACTCTGCTCACATCTTCCTATACTGCACTTTAACTGTCCCCACAAAGCTCATGATGGTCTTTCACCAAGGCTGCATTCAAGTGCCTGCTATTCCTTTGCAAAGAGGCAAGCCTTTAACCTCCTAAGCAGCAAAACCAGAGCAATTCTCTTCTCGAGCCGGGCTTACGTTTAGAACACATACATGCAACATATATGGATCCCCATTCTCTGTATTTTTTATGGTTTTTTGATTGCAAAATATTGCTACTCCCATTGTATGCTTGCAAAACACAATACTCCTTACTGGACTCCTTAGTATTAGTTGATAAATTTACCATTCTGCAGAAAAAAGTTTACAGATTCCTTTCAGTAACTAAAACAATAATTGCTAAACCCAACATTTCATAAGCAATTTTCAAGTTTAAAAAAAACCTAAGAAAAAAACCCAAAAAATCCCCCACAGAAAACCAACCTATAATACTGCTCAAAATAAGCTAAATTTTTATGTCTTTTGTGAGTTAAATCTTGCACACGTTAAACATCAGAACTCAGCCCTAAACAAAATGCTAATGCTTTGGTGGAAGCACAGATCTTGTTCTGCGCATCAGCTCCACAAGAAGTGTTACTGCTTTTGGATGCAAGGCTCAAGCCCCATCTTTCACGCTCTGTAGTTCTTACTAATTTGTTTGTTTTAACTCCAGTATTCTCACCTCTCCTCTGTCCAGAGATTCACCTTCTGCTGTGCAGCCTGAGCAGAGTAGGAGAGCCTGTCGCTGCCGTGCTGGTGCTGCCTCTCTGGGGAGAGCTGCTGCCGCAGCAGCTCCAGCTCGCGCTCGTACATCACCCGCTGCTCCTCCAGGGCACTCCGCTTCTCCTCCAAGTACTGCTTCTCCAAGATCTGCACAACATTTTGTACTGGGTCTACAGAAGGGAAGGGGAAAAAAAGACAGAAAACCCCCCGGAAAACGTGAGAAAATGCTATTTCAGCATTACAGGACACCCATTATTTAGTTGGTAACAGCAATCAACATACCCCAGAGTCTGCAAACACAAACTGCACCCCAAAACAAAAGCCAAGTTATTAAATACTGCATTAAATAGATAAATCCAAACTAAAATTAAAAAAATCAAATGGCATGCAAAAGGCTAGAACAATGGTTAAGATCTTTATCTATTGCATATTTAAATGCTGTGAAGTTATAATATATTCCAGAATCCCAGCAGGGAAAAAAACGGATGGAAAAGGAAACAAATTAATAAGAAAACAAAGCAAAACACAAGGGAAGATGATGTTAACCAGAGGAGGAAACGACTTAAGGAAGTAAAAAGCAATGTACTTTCTCTGTTTTGGCAGAGAATGAAACATGTTGGAGAGCTGCAGATGAAAATCCAGACAAACAAATGGTCTGACTGGTCACACACCACTCTGCTCTAATGTGCTGCACAGCACTGAGGCAGACAAAATATGTCCTGGGGGGTGCTCCTTCTGCTTTACAAACCACACTTTGCCTCAGTATCAACACAGAACAAATATCCGTTTGGATGTTCTATCCTGAAAAAACTGCTTGTGTCAATCAGCTAGGGATACATCTGAAGTGCATTCAATTACTGAATCTTACTCTGTTCCCAGGGTTAGGTCCAATGCCAGCCTGTGCCTCTTAAAGAGCCATTTGATAGAGTAAGCTCTAGGTACTACCAGTATATATACCTGGTTCATGCACACATCTCTGAAAGCCCAAATACACTAAAAAAGTGGCTTGCAAGAGGACCAGTCTAGACAACTGTGTGACAGCACAGCACACCACTCAGCAGATTGCTGCTTCTGTGCACCACAAAGGAGAGGAGTTCCAAAGCTGGATTTTTAAGGAAAGCAATACTGCACCTCTAGGACATGCCAGGAATTTCAAATGCAAAAAACTCCAGCTTTAAAATAATTGTGATACCCTTCCATTTCATTATCAAAAACAAACAAGCAACACAAAAGGAAAAAAAAAAAAAGTTGCGCAACTTTTAAGGATGCCAGTCTGTTGCAAAGGAGGGAGAAAAATAAACCTAAATTCAATTACACTGTCCCATTTTTGGAACTAGAGGTGTGCCACTCAAAAAAACCCCACAAAACCAAAAAACACATCTGTGTGATTTAGTTATAAACCATCTTCCCTTTGCTTTTTGCAAGCACTTCTGCAAGTTGCTTCTGTGGTCCTGGCCTTACTCATGGAAGAAATCACTGGTTTCACACAAAAGCATCATAAACACCACCACAATGATAATTATAAAGAACAAAGATAAAAATCAGTCACTATAAATAGCAACCAAATAGCAAACTAGTGATGCATAGAAGTGCCTTAAAATAACTAGAAATACTACTTTTTAGTACATGACATTCTCAGAAAAGTTAGCTATTATTAGCTTTCAAACAGACAGTGCAACAAAAACCCCTGACTGAACCAAGTTCTAAAATTCTGGACTACAAACCAAGTAATTAATGCTCATCTGCACCATCATTATCCTCCCAACTCCTCCAGGTAATACCAGAACTACCTTAAAATACATGGGCTTTGCTGCATAATTCCCCAAACCAATTTTAGTTATATATACGAATGTTTGAGAAAATCAGGTATTATGCAGATGAGAAGAGACATGGAAGAAATTAAAATCCCCTCCATTGTGTTTGCAAACACAGGAAATTAATCTAAGGCTGACTCATTAAGATGAGACTTTCCTAAATTGCTCAAAGAACAGCTGTGAGTTCAAGAAGCACATTTCTTTAATAAAAGTGATCTTTTCAGCCACCTAGATTTACAGGATCACAACTACCATAGGATCAAATTACACCATGATAAATATTTGGAACAAGATTAGCATAAAACTTTCCAATTGCAACATAATCCTGTACTGCTTGGGGAAAAAAAGATAAAAAAAGTGGATTATGCTTGTCTTATAATGCAAGAGGTGAATTCACAGTTTTAGAAAACTTTTTAATTTAGCTTTTGAAAGAGTTTACTAAGGAAACCGGAAGTCTGTCACAGAAAAAAAGTAAATTATGAGTGTGAGTTATAAACTATCTAGGTAGAATTTGAAGAAATAGTTTGGGGTTGTTTTTACAATTCAAAAGAACTACAACAGTGTTTAAATTAAATTTAAACACCATGTTCTATAATTTTAGATTCCTCATGCAAAATCAAATAAATTAAGGAAGGTTCTACCCAGTGCCTGCCAAATACACAGCAAATTCCATACAGCATTAAAAGTTCCAATCCTTTACATATGTAAGGTCCCAGTCCTTTACATATTTATGTGACAAGAGTTCAATGATCCTGAAAAAAATAATCATATGCAGTCAATCCCCTGCAAAATCATAGACTACTAACACTAAGATGTATTTTCTTCATAGGATGAGCAGCATTTAGTACCTTGCTACAATGTCACTTAATTCACATCTGGAATCTGTTAATCCAGTCACACTAATGCTGAATAAATTCCCTAAGATTTCTTGCAAGTATATTTGTCTAAGCAAGCTAGAAGACTGTTATAACACAGGCTTTGCTAAGTTTTATGAAAATCCTCTCACTGAGCTGTAACAGTTTTTTTTGCTAAAGCAAGAAGCTGCCTAACCTAATCACATTGTTTACTTAACCACTGCACAGTGTACAAGAATAAAGTAAACTTCTTTGATGCATTCTGTGTTTGACTGGCATCACAAACTAGCAGTACAAAGCTGATCTGACAGAATCCCACAAAGAAAGTTAACATGTTGAAGGAAGGAAAGATCTGGATGTTTTCTTTACAGCAGTTTTCCAAGTTACACATTTTCCTCAAAGGTTCTTTGGAGCCGGATGGAGTCTGTGACACTGTTGTATTGGTTACATGCCATAAAAACAAACGTTTTTGCACCCTGAAGAAGCCAGGATATTTATTTAAAGAGAATTATAATTCTCAAACAAATCCAAGGGAAGGGGGGGAATCAAAAAAAACAAAACAAAGGAAAACCAAACCCTCTTGCTTTGGGCTGTATCTATTTCAAGATTATAAAATAATTATCTAATCAAATTGTTAAAATACCTCTTCAATCCCCTCTTAGGGCTTCTCCACAGAATATGTATAACAGAATTAATAGTTTTCAGTCATTTAGTTATTTCTTCTTCTTTATCCATATTTACTTTTCATTTTAAGGAAGAATAAATAAATGGTACTGTAACAAAGATGCATTATTTCTTACACAACAAGCTGGAAGCCTCTCAGAAAAAAGCTACTTTAGCTATACCATAGAGAAAATGCTTCTACATTCTGTTTATCTGACTTCAAATCAAAAGATCCTCACAGTCACTTGTTCTGTCAGCATTTTATTATCACTACTCCAATTTGGTTAAGTAACACCTATGTGGGAGAGAGCAGAAGCAGCAGAAATTGGAATATGATCCTTCTGAAATAGTGTGATGTGCGTGACTGCAAACATTTGCTCTGCAGTAGCAAAGAAAGAGCTTTAAGGAACAGCAAGGTCTCAACTGTTCTTCACCAAGACACAGAAAGCAACCAACCAAAACAAACGGTGGCCTGGACCACAATCAGAAAAGCTTACTGAACTAAAATGTAAAGACACTTGGAATGTTGTGAAGAACCATTTCAATCAGCTGGAAAACAGCACATGAGAAAACCAAAATATGTGACCCCTTATTCGAAGAACACTGACTCATTATAGACTCATACACTTCAGTAAAATCTCCAGTTAGTAACAAGCAGATCAAGCATCAATTAATGCTTTCAGACTTTTCCAGCAGCCTCATGCACAAGCCAACTGAGTTCAAAACCTTTGTCCCAGTTTTGACACAGATATGGGATGGTTTGAGGCCTTAAAACGGGCAACAGAATCTTCACAAGGGATGACAACACTGAAGACCACCAGGATGGCAGATTCATCTGAAATTCATCTCCTGGTATGAGTGAACCATAATGAGAATATTTCTGTTATCAAAGAGGAATTTTATATCAATTTAAGTGACCTGAAACTCACACAAGCAATCTCATTAAAAATAAACTGTAAAAATCCTGCAAAGTATTTCTGCATCAAACACATGAAACTGTCACGCTGTACTCAATGGCAAAACAAAGTAAAAGAATCAAAAGGACATGAAATAAAAAGTAAATACTGCATTTCAACATGTAAACCACAGCAAATAATGGAAATACCGTGAAGATATAAAGAAAGGAGAACAGAAAGCAATGGAACACCATCTACTGTGTTTCTTGGCCAGGACCAAACCCCAAGGTTATTTGCCTCTCTGATTTTGTGTATTAAAACACCTGTACAAAACATGCAGTAGTTTATCAAGTTTTTCAGCATTTCTTTATACTTTGTCATATCACATGAACTGTGACCTTTTGGAAATCATGAAAAAGCCATATTGTTTTATACACACCATACCATTATTTTATCTATATTCTATCTTACTGTGTTCAAAAAAAAATCACAATTTGTTTTAATAAATTGAAATATTGAGAGTGATCAAGTGTTGAGAAAAGCAAGCTGGCATTTGCCTGTTGGTTTGTTATAATTTCATTTTTTTTTAATAAGGTTAAAATGGTGTCAGTAACATTTGATAAACAAAGCAGGATGAAACTAACTGAGCCATATATGGTGCACCCCTTTTTTCTACAATAACTCACAAAACCAAGAACTTAGTAAATTTGGATGATAATTTGACAGGCATATGGTTACAACTCAACTGCACTATAAAAGATCGCAGAGATACAGATAAAACCATGTCAGAACACAAACCAGCTACTAATTTGTGTGTGCATTTATACCTATGTTCACTTTTTTTTACATATAGTTATATATGTTTCATATATATATGCGTGCGTGTGTGTGTGCGCACACTTAACATTGTTCCTGTAAAATATGTTATCCTGAAAATCAAAGGCCCCTGGAATAAGTGTATTGCTTGTTTTACCCAGAAATTGAGTTCCAGGCTGAATTTGTTAGACAATCCAAAAGAACATTTTTATCTGGCAGTTGCCTTACCATTACTATTCAGTGTCTTCATAATAACTTCCATTTGTGCAAACTCGTAGTTGTAGTCTGGTTCTGAAGAAGCTTCACTAGCTGCATCCAGATCATGCTCTCCTAAGGAAGTCTCTTTCTCAAGGTCTTTCAGCCAATCTCGACGTTTCCTCTTTGGTAAATTGATTCTGAGCAAAAACAGAAATGCAGTTAATAAAAAAAAAATTATATGGAACAATGAAAGGAAAATAAATAGGCTGAATGTAAAGCGGGTGAAATACAAACATCAACTATTACCTAAAAAAGTGGTTGTTTCCCCATAATATTCTATCTCCATGCCATAACTGAGTGGCAGAACATACCAGTGCACCATTTACACAGGATCTGAAAGAAAAAATACAACTCCAGTGAAATCCTGAAAATAAAAGACTGAAGAGCTGCTGTTTCTCCCATCTACTGACAGTCATTTGTATCATATGAAATCAGCTAGGTTCTCATGAAAGGATCAATGGGAAAATTACTGGTCTGATTTCTATTGTCAGAATTAGCACCTTTCCCCTCTGCCTTTGGCTGGTACAGCTCTTCAGTAAACATACAGACAGGGTTGATTTTGGTTACCAAGTTTTCTTTAAATGCCTGTTTCTCAAACTGGGTCACTGCCTGTTTCTTATAAACTTATGAAGTCCAAACCTTAAACGTATGCAAATCCTGATAGAGCTCTCCAAGATACAACTCAGTCAACACTGAGTTGTAAAACGTGCTGTTAACATATTCAGCATTCAAGCATAAAAAGAATTCTTAGATCCAAGTTTTATTCTTTCAACAAATGGAGTCTCTATTATTAACAAGGGTCTGTTTTTGTGAACATCTGGTACACTGCTGTACTTCTTTGTAGGTTTCTTTGTATTTAAGTTTAAATCACAAAATGGGAAAAATTGAGCTGTTGAACTTTTGCATCTATGAGTCACAAAGCACACTTGAAAGGGGAAAAAAACTTCAGTAAAATGAAAATAGCCTTTTCAGATGCAGCATTCTCATTTCAGCTCTCTCTCTCGTGTAGGTCAACACAAACATTTCATTTTAAATCAGATCTTTATTTAACTTTTTTAGATGAAATTATGGTAGTTAAATTCCTGTTGATACTAGTATCTTAAGAACAGCTACTTGAGCATTGCAGATCAACCATGAGTAAAACAAAGTATGTGTTTTTTTCCACTGACATGTGCCCTTGTTCCTGCCAGTCAAAATGACTGATTTCCAGTACAGTAACTCTATCACCACAAGCCTGAATCCCATCTGTTTGAAATTTGTATTATAGGCTGCAGAAGAAAAATACAAATGCATTTTACTAAAGGAAGAATGAAAGAAATCATATTTTTAATGTGTCTCTCAAACTTTAGTTTCTCATTCTGATACTAATCTGTACATTATTTACTCAAATTTCAGACAAGCAGCATGACTATTAACTAGGACAAAGGTACTGCTTTATCACATGCTATAGGTGATCAAGTGACAAAAACATGTAAAATTCCACCCAAGGAGTCCCAGTACCCCTGGAATGAAAAATAATTAAATACAGAAATAGAAACAAATGGTGAGGCGTGGCTTTACACTCTATATTAACTAGTCACAACAGTAATTAAGGATTTAGAAAAGAATTCAAATCTTTAAAGCACCTCCTCACAAAATACTGAACTTTACAATAGGGACTACTCATGAGGCACCATTTATTCTCTACCATCAAGACACAGGCTACTACCCCATCACACTGGCCAGGAGAGCCAGCAGCATCTCAGGGATCTCGTTACTACCCAAGATACAGACAGGCAATGGGCCTCCACTCCTACCAAACACCTTCTTTAGATGGCTTATCCAAGCTAAACTACTGACAGCCTGTTGCCCAGCAGAGTGGGTGCATGTGCAGAGAAATCTTAGTTTTATTTGCTGAATTTCCCTCTAAGCATCTGTTTAAGTCAACTGTATTGAAAATGCTCATTGATCAGAAGGTAAGATACTTACTGTCTGAGTAAAATAAAAACGCATGAAAGTCACGTTCTGTCAAAGAAAAGCAAATTTCCATTTCAATGGAAAGTGCTGCTGATCTTCCTTACCTTGCATTTTCTTTTGGTGTGAGTGTAACTTCTCCATCTAAAGCAATATCAATCTCACAGTGTTCTGGTTGAATTCCTATACCAAAGAGCTGTATATCCTGAGAGGTATCTGCACCAACTCTTGTGTGATCCTAGAAAACAAGCTGTTACTAAGAGACAAGCAAACTACCACTGTTGACATAACTAAGAAAATATTAGCTGAAGTGCTGAGACTGCACAGTCTCTGTGTGTCTGTCGGGCTGAAATGGTGCCACAGCAAATCTGAAGACTGCAACAGTCAAACACAAACTGTTGTTCTGCCCTGAACTTCATCTTCATACAGTTTTACCTAGGGCAAAATAAAGCAGTTGACACACAAATTCTCATTTAAAAGTATTCTCATACTATGCCTGTGTGCATACATTAAACACAAAAACCAGAAGAAAAGCAGCCATGTCATTTAGGCATAATTAAGAGAACAGCATGGGTAGTAAAACAAGGTTCAGAGTTCTCTGCTTTTCAGAGGCAATTCAACTAAACATACTATTCTCTACGTAATACCAAGTCATATATTTTAGGTTCTGCTGAAATTCTTTGTTTTCTTAGTGTTGAAATGTTGTGTTTTGTTTGCTGCTGTTCAAATACAGAAGCCCTCCTTCAGCTACCAAAGCAGAAGACTAGCCATAAAAATAGACAAAATAATCTTTCATATATTACTAACAAGCAGCTCACATTTCCCTACAAATCTACTAGGTGTGAATTTGACACTTCTTCACTTTGGCAGGGGAAATGCCAAATAGAATGGTATGAAAGGTAACAACAGTGGGAAAATACATTTCTGTAAATTTTTAACAGTGCTTTTCTTAACCACCTCTCTTATAAGTTTCCCTGTCATTGAAGACTATGTTATTCTTACTGATTACTACTGAACATCATCTCTTTATGATTAACTCTTCACATATATAAAGGTATCCCCGGCTCCCTAAAAAAACGAAGCATCTAACATGAAGCTCCTGCTTGAAGTTCAGGCCAGAAGACAACTGGCCAGGCACATCCTGCCTGGAAAAGCTAAATTAATCTCAACACTGGCCCACACTGAGCACTTCTCCCACTGCTGGCAATCAGGAGATCAATTAGGAAAACAGTGAAGCTGAACTGCAAAGGGAGAACAAAAGCCTAAACAGTAGGTGGAGGTCTATCCTATTTTGCTGCAGCAAAAAAATCTACATCCCCTCCAAGTAAATTAGAGCTAGAAATTCAAAGCAAGTGTCCTTCCATTCGGTGTAAATATCCTGTTCACATCCTTACCTTTAAATAGTAAACCAAAAGCTCGTTGAGCGCAGGGTCTGCATTCAGGTTCACCAAGTAACACTTGTCATCCCCAACCTTGATACCTGAAGACTCAAGGGAGATTCCCATGCTCTCCAGCTGTCTTTGCCTCTCCTGCAAGCACACAAAGAGGTTAATCTTGCCTGCTGCAATATGTAAGGACAAGCACAGAGCAACTAAAGCTGAAGTTACACGTACTGAATATGTATTCTGTATATCACACTAGTCAGGTACCGTAAGGTCAGTAGAATTTATTTTTACACACCAACCATAAAAAGTTAGATGTAATCCTCAAACACCTGCCTCCCCAAAACAGAGCTTGCTTAAGCAGTCCTATTAAATTTATTAAACTTACCTACACAGCTCTATTGAGTTTATTAAACCTACCTGAGGGTAACATAGTGTAGCTTTGAGTCTTTATGTTAGTAAAAAATGAAACTCAGTTCCAATTACTTCAAAGATAATCATAATCATAGAGGATTTAGAAAATAGCATGCCACAGTTTAGGCTTACCCTTTTGCAGTTTTAGTATTAATTCAGCTAAAGCACTTACTTGATCACATGAATCATTTTCTTTTGCTAAAGTTTGGGTGTTGGGATTTTTTGTTCAGCTGTCTAGGTTTGGGTTTTCCCCTTTTTGTATTTTTTTTTTAAATTATTATTATTTATTTAAACAGTGATTGCACCAAAACATCTTCTGGAACATTAAGACTAGAAAGGGAAACCAACACCACTTATTCTTCAAGCTATGGATGGAGAAAATTATGGAAAAGTACACTAGAATCCAGAAAGGGTTTTTTTATGTACAAAAATAATAATAAACAAACATTAGTGACTACATGTACATATTTTCCTTTTCTGCTTAGAGATCACTAAAAGCAAAAGCAACAAGTACCACCCACAATTCTGATCCTTTTGTAATTCTTCACTTTCTTACTCAATTCAAGGGAAACATGTCCCCGGTCCCACTGTGGTCTTATAAATAAATGAGCTGCCCAAACATATTTTGATGTTTTATTTTGAAATCAAATACTGGCTTTTATCAATGCTATCGTGACACCGCTACATTTATGCTAATAAAATCTAGACTTTAAAAAACCACCAATAAACAAATAAACCCACCCCAAAACCAGAAACAAGGGGAAAAGACAAAAATTCTGAGACATTTCAAATAGGTGGTGAGAAAATTGCATAGTCCATTAAAGCTCATGAAGTTCAGCTGACTAGTACTATATGAGTATCTGGCTCTCCGCCTATAAAATTCTGAAGTACCTGTGCAATCTCTTCTGTTTTCCTTAGCTTTTCTTCCCAGGTGACTGTCAGCTCTTTTATTAGTTTTTCCGATTCTTCCAATTTTTCCTTCAGTTCTGGTGCCTTCATGGCCTAAAAGGCAGAAATTAGCCAAAACCCTCAGATGTTCCTACCACTGTGACATCTGCTCCCACAAGGAAACTGAATACAGCAGCATAATATCAAATGAAATAAGTATAGATTTCTACTATGTTTCCAGGTTTTTCAAGGTAGAAGTTGAAGAAATAGGAAACTTGCCAAGGAGGAGGACAGAAACAACCTTTGTTGTATCCAGATCTGAAATAGATGAAGACTGAGTAGAAGCTCCAAAGCTAATCGAAAGAACAAAAAAATCTCTGGGCCTGGCCATTCAAAACTTCACTGTCTGTATAAAAATATCCAAATATTTAAAAACTTTAATTACTTGCTGTCTGAAGCTCAAGTGCGACGTCTTTATTCCAAGAGTAGTTTCAAACACAAACTCCTCTAGACATTTACCCTTCCATTCTATCGTGGTTTTGTAAGTGTTCTTAGAGTTGCATTAAACCTTTCAGACTGACCCTGTTGATTACTTTCAAAGGAAGACATGTTCTGGAGCTAACACAGGCTTCTCATTTCACAACAGGAAACAAAAGCAAAGGGCTTGAATATGTCCAGTGCCAAGTAACAATTGAACAGGCTGGCCTATACCCCTATATAACCGCTTTTAACAGAAGGTAGAAGAGAAAACACTTAACAAAATAATTAGTAAGACTTTGGACACCTTCCTACTGATTGTGTTCAGCTGCAGCCTGCCAACATAATTAAAAACATGCCACAATAATATTTTCCGAATTAAAGTAAGGGCTTAGAACAGGCTTTTATTTATGAAAAAAGTGAATGGCTCCTTTCCCTTAAAGAAGGTTTTCCCATTTCAGTCTATAAGGAAGTGTTCACATGAATAACACTACTCCTTAAATGATGATGAAATTTAAACACCACACAAATTTACCCTCAAGCACATTTCAGTTCCTTTTCCATCAGTATTTTGTGTCTTCTCTGAAAAGATAAAAAATATTTTCCAATCTGTAAAGTACCTAATTTGTCCAGATATCCTGGATACCAAATAAACTATCCTACCTGGATATTTTATTCTTCAAGTAGAAGAATAAATCTAAGATAAGCATCAATCACACAGTGTCAACTATTATGGCAGTGAAGCAAATTGTTGATGGTTTTCAGTGTTGCATTTTAGACAATTTTTAATAATTTTCACAGGTGTCAGAGAGAAATGACCCCTAAATTTTGCTTTCCAATAACAGATTTATGACTTTTCACACTTTTGCATCTGACATTACGAATAGTCCACCAATGCAAAAAAAAAATATAAATTTTGCTAATAAATGAGTCTACACAATGAAGATGTAATCTAGTTCTTATCTGTGCTGCATCAATTATTGCTTGGCCTTAAGTTCCTCAAGAACAGAAAAGGAACACCATCAGTACAATGTTGTCCTCATTTAAAAGTTATTAAAGATAAGCATACATTATGTTGGATTCAGACAAAAAGGTTAATTATTTCTTTAAAAAAGGAAAGAAAGAAAAAAGAATAGGTGCAAAACTCCTCCTTTCCACATTCTGTAAGAAAGCTAGTCTTCCACACAGAATGCAACACTTCCTTGAGAAATTCATTTTACATCGTACTGTGTAAAAGGTTACCTCAGCTTGTGAGAGCTGTTCTTTCAGTTTTTCAACTTCTTCACGTAATTCTCTGATGACCCTAGCATTTGGATCCTCATTCACCACAGCATGATTAACTATCCTTTTGGCTCTGTCTGCATATCTCAGAGTTGAGAGTGTTTCTTCGTAGTTGTCTGCTGCTGGACTAATTGTGGCTATCATGGCAGTTTGGCTGTTTCCTCCCAAGTTGTCCTGTAGTGCAGCCACAGAAAGTTCAAGAGTTAAAAATTGTTCTGAGACTATACAGTGTCTTCACAAAGAGACTAAAATACTTAATAAAGGCACTGAAAGTACTATTTAGGCACTGAAATGTACTCTGGATATAAACTGATCTGTGTGTTCCATAAACAGTTCTAGTCACCTCTACCACCTTTGATTCCATTATAACTAAAAATAGTAAAGTAGGATTTTACATTGAATTAACACAAGATACGCTTATCTGTCCATATTACTTGGAATAACATAGCTATGAGAATTCCTCCACTCATTTCTTTAAAAAAAGATGAGAAGTCCATGGACACAGAGGCATACTACAATGATCCTACAAATGAGTAAGCTGACATCTTGTGAACATGGTGAACAGAAAATATAAATTACCTTGAGAAGCCAAGTGAGTACAGAGTCTCTGTAAGGCACAAACTTGTTTTTCCCCTTCCCTGCTGCTTGGTCAGCAAGTGATGATATAACCAAGCCCAGTGTTGAAAGTGATCTATAAATGCAAAACAGCAGAACAGCTTTTAACACATATTCCAAATGCAGATTTAATAAAACATAGAAAAAGGGATCGCTCTGCAGAACTTCACATCCAATTTTTAAAATAGCATAGAATAATTTAAATTGGAAATCACCATCAGAGATCAGCTAGCCCACTGCCCTGCTCCAAACAAGGCAGTGTATTTCTTTAAAGTTATATATTTGGAGGAAAAAACTTATCAGCAGTGTTTCATCATAGGTGGTACTGAGATCGTATTTCAGAAAGACTGAGACTACGTTGAAATATTTAGAATAGTTTGAGAAGTGTAAAATAGACTGCCTCAGTATATGAAAAATCACTGCCCTTGATTAGCCATCCACCTTTTCTCAGAGAATAAAAATCTTTCTGATTTGGGTGCAGTCTCATGACAGTGCTACAAGTCAGTGCTGGCAGCACAGCAAGAACTCCTGTCTCTGCAAACAATGTTTAAGAACACTGACTCAAATGCCAACTACAACTGTACACTTCTCCAGCCATAAGGAGGCATCCTCAGAACAAATCCAGCTATGGCCCAGGAATACTCATCTGCCTGGTGAATCAGTGACAAGCCAGCCATCACAAAGCCATAAAAGGCTGCTGATCAGAAGAGAAGGTCCCTTGACAAATGGGTTGGGTTATATGTAATTGAGGTAGAACCTCAGTAGCTCCTTCTGGGGGGCACAGACCAAATGATCTTCCAGTTACAAAGGCATTGCACAAGTGTGAAAGAGAAAAGCCCCCATATTGCTTAGCAAGCAGCTGAATCCCAAATAACACTCCAGAATTGTGAAGAAAATAGCCAACTCATGAACAACTTCCACCAACAGGGGTAACTGTGTCAGCAATACATACAAAGCATGTGTGCACTATACTATGCAATTCTTATACAACTCTGTGTAAATTTTAAGTGACATCAGGGCTCTTGGGGTGAGTATGTTTAAGATAATGAGCTTGTTGAGGAGCCTGAGAACATTAAACAGTTGCCTAAAGGGTTTTAGAGGAGACATCACTGAAGCCCAAGAGAATTCTGGGTCTGTCACACACTGGATCAAATATCCAGCTACTAAGAACCAAGGAAAAAGCTTCAGCATTGCAATTAGACAGTCAAACAAACATTTAATTGTACTGTTCCACTCCACCTTCTTGTGTTTCCAAAGAAGTAATACTATTTTGGTTTATAGGCAGCATTTGCACAGTATTTATAACAGAGCCTCAGTGCTGCTTGAAATCACCACTGGTTCAGAAATAGCACTTAGAAAATGACAAAAATGTTGCAGAAGAGTATTTCAAGGGTAAGTTAAGAAGAACCATTACATGGGCCACAAAAGGTACCCCATATTCCATATAAAGATAGCATAGACCTGGGAGCAAAATTAAAAGAAATTTAAGGAAAGGCTAGGTAATCTGAACTCCCAAGAGAGCACTCTATTTTGTAAATTTACCTGTAGGATAATTTTCTGAATCACCTCTGAAAAATTCAGAGCAAAAATAGAAAGTTAAGTTTTGTGGCCTAAAGAAAAGCTTAATAACCTCTGAATGTTTGTGAGAGGAGGATAGAAAAATGAGAACTAGTTCTTGCCTCCAGCCTCTGATCTCCACAGAGAAAGATGACAGCATGCTAAACATGCAAGAGCAAACAGTAGGATGCTCCATGCTGCTCTATAGCAACCTCTTCCAGCACAACTGAAAAGCACCACCAGCACACTCCCAATGGAGTCCAAGGAGCATAAAGCTAAAAAGCTACCCATTGACTACTTTCCTCTGATTCCTCTTTCTCTCTTTAAATGAGGGGAAATGTGAAAACCAAAGCCAAACCCTGAGGGAAGGGGAAGAAATGGACAGTCAGAAAGGAAGTAGGAAGAACAGGGATTCAAAAAGACCTGTGATTGAAAGCTATTTCCCAACTGGGCTGCAACACCAATTTGAATTAGGGGTACTGCATTTTAATGAACAGGAAATTATAAGGTACACGGTTTATTAACATGGGATTAAAAATGTGATAATATTACTGTTCCTTAAAAATACTCATCTTATTTTAAGAGTAACTGTTAACATTTGCAATAAAAACCAAACTGGAATAATTTATGTAGTTTGTTTGAGATTTCATAACACAAAGCTGTTCAAAGACTTTAAGGGAAGCAGCAAAAGGAATGGCTGCCCAACAAAATTACTACAGGAGTCATCAGCAGCCTTGCTTCGTGCTGAACGATGCATCAGAGATCTGTCATTACTGTGATCCTATCTCACAGTACTTACATAATGAATCAACCAGATGGCCTGAGCCCACAGCACACAGCAGACTGAGTCAGTCCAGAAGACGCAGAGTGGGCTTGCTACAAGTTTACAGGGAAGTGCCATTTCTGCACACTGTCTGTTTTCCATGTCCCTGTTCCTTAGGCGTGACCAGGCTGTCCTTGCTAGCAGGGCACACTCCCACCATGGGCCTCGGCCAGCAGCCTTCAAAAGGAAGTGGCATTTCCCCATCACAGGGACACAACTCTGTCCCAAAGTGACACCCATTCCAGCTACCTCTGTACAATTTAGAACCAAATTCTTTAACGAGCAGAACCCACTTTCCTACTAGTTAACTCTGAATACTAAAAACCTCCCTCAAATCAGCTTGGAACCAGACCTGTCCCAACTCATTCCTTGCCTCTGTCTACATCTTCTTTTTGCATTCTAAAGTTAAAATGACAACAGCTATGATTTCACTAATCAGAGATAAAATTGCAGACTGCTCACAGAAATTTGGGGTGTTTTTGTAGCCACTAATAGACAGATTGTTTATTCTGCTTCCTCCTACTACTGTGCTCTAGAATTCTTTGAGTACACCACAAAGAGTTGTTAAGCACCTCCTTTTCTGCACTGGGTACAAGAACTAGCACATCCTGGGGAGAAACAAGTACATCCAGCTTTTCTATGAGGTATGGCAAATCTCCCAAAAACGTCCTTTACCAAGGCAACTGCATAGGCTCTGAGAAAAAACCAGCAGTCATCTCTATTACAACTTGAGGAAGACGTTGACACAAAATGACACAACTCTCAGTTGCTTCAGTAAGCGGGAGAGCAGCCCCCCTCTGCAACATGGTGTCCCCAAGACAGGAGTTTTCAACAGGAGAAGTTGTGGGACCAAGGTGGCATCTAGCCACAGCTCTAGCCAGTTTTCATCAGAAAAACAGCAGAGACACTAAATAAACAGGCACATTATTTCCACATTCTTTTCAAGGCAATTAAACATAAAACAAGCAGCAAGTTTACCTGCCAGCAGCTCCATTTTTTATCTCCACCAATACGTGTTATTGGGGTTTTTTACAAAAAAATACAATAAGAAAAGGAGCTGACATAGTAAGGTATGTGGCCTAAATATACTCTATCACTCCAGAAAAAATTAACTTTCCTTAATGAGTAAGTTGCATGGTACCCTAAAGAAGATTACACACAATGCTCTCTGAAGAACAAGTCTGACTAAACATGTACATCTATTTTGAGGATTAAAAAAGTCAGACTTCATTAAAGCTCCAACAGCAAAACTCTAACAGAAGACACCAAGTACAGCACTAAGAATTCTCTTTTGCCTTTCAGTTCCAAAAGAGATTTCAAATAGAGAATGTTAAATAAATGGACTAAGTATTATAGATTTATATCATAAAAGAATTTAATTGAATGGTAAATGAAGAGCTTTCCAGTTTTCCTTTTAAAATACCTTTTACAGAAATGCTTATTGCTTTTATCCTAAGTTCTGTATTGTCAAAGAGGTTCAGCATGGGCAAAACAACCCCCTCCTACTGCATTGATACAAGTTTAACACTGAATAAACATTCTAAAAGGCAAAAAATTTCAAGTCTTTCTGTATCTATAGCTATATTTGCAATTTGTAATAGCTTTTGGGAGAGATGGCATTTGAATTCTCTCCCAAAAATTAGAAAGGCACATTTAATTCCACCTTTGTTTATGCAAACTACAAATACAGTTTCTAGTAAAACCAATCTGAATTTAACTAGGAACCTGTGGGATAAGGTTACAGTATCTGCCATTAGGCAAAGACAGTCACATCATTTTGTTTCATAAGAACTATGCCAATGTGGCTACCAATTTGATGCTTTAAACACAAAGGAGATTAGAAACTAAGCTAAAAAGAGCAAATGTTCAAATTAACAAGAGGTAAGTTTGAATCATTTTAAGTATGTGTGCTGTTCATATGTACATTGTGCTGTCATTGTTAACAAAAAATACCCAAACATTTCACAACATTTTGAAATAAATTGAAAAAGCAGTAGCTTTTAATGTAACAGTTACACTTTTTCTTTCCCAGAAAATTAGTATATTTAGGACAGCAGTAATGGTGTGTTACATTCTTGCTTTTGGACAATAACACAGTAATTATGGCTAAAAATGTGCTTTGAAACTTGTCATTGCTTGAGCACAAATGCCCAAGGCAATACTACACCAACACAGCTTCTTTCTGATCCGATTTTCTCAAACGGTGCATTATACCCTTAAATATTTTAATTCATGTTGGAACAAAGCCATTCAACTCTGCAACTTTGCATTCTTCCTTGAGCAGATGATGAGACAAACACATGAGCCTGGGGACAGGGTGTATAAATGAATCACAAAAGGTATATGCTTAATTAAAGAGCACTGCTGTCACTTTTTCCAGATAAAATTCATATAGCACTCATCTGAGTCAAGTATGAATCAGGATCCCTATGCCAATGTCAGGAAACACATGCTGCTCAGCACAGAGCAGCTGAAAGAGCCATATTGAACTGCCTTTGATGAAGCTCATTGGAGCTGACTTGTGACAAGCACACCAAGAGGAGGCCAGGGAACCAACAGCAATTCCTTCAAGATTAAGGTTCGCAGCCTGAGTCTGCCGCTGTCTTACTTGTTTATGTTGCTGCCTTCCTTCAGGCGCTCTCCTGCAGCTCCTGTTTTGGACACTCTCTCGCTCCCAGCCAAATCCACCAGGCTGACCTTGCTGACCTTCTCTCCAGAATTCTGCGCAGAAGGGACATTGGAGAACAACAGCTAAGAAACACTGGCAGGACGCACCAACACGCCTGACACTGGCATGAAACACTGTTCTTCATAATAATGTGTATTAAAGTATCACATTCGAGACATGAGAGAAGAAGGAATTGTCAGAGGTCTTACAGATCTTTTAAAGTCACCCATATGTTTTCTAGTAAAGGCTGAAGCACCAAGGAACTAGAATCAGGCACATGATTCAACATCAATACTCTTATGGCAGAGTAGGCCATTAAAACACATTAACTCCAGCAACAGTAAAGACCTAAGAAAGTTTCATGGTGTCAACATAATCTTAAAAAGTGATCCAACTGTTTGTTTTATCTGGTGTGCTTCCTCACTCTTCCAGGGTTCTCTCAGTCTTGATTACTGGACATCATGGCATCAAAAGTCAAAGCACAGCTAAACAGATGAGATATATATATATATATATGGAAGAGAAAGGAAGAAGAAGAATCCATTACAGCTTTGTAAAATAATCAACAGAAATACATACACCAGAATGCAGGTCATAGAGTGTCTGAGTCACTATAATATTGAACACAGCATGAGAGCGGCTGCTTTCTTCATTCATGTTGGTTGCAGCAACTGTTCGTGACTTGTTTCCCTCTGACATCAGTGACTCAATATCCTAGAGCAAAAAGAGTAAAAGGGGATGCTAGGATAAACACAAAGTATTGTGCTTGCTAAACAAAATCCCCATCTAGATGGAAGGGTGTGTGGGAGAGAGGAAGAGGGGAAAGTAGAAGCAATGAGAAAATTCTTTGCACATTTTGAGATGTATTGCTACAGAGGCATGTAAGTCTACAGAACATTTTTAAATCACATCTCTGTTTTAAGTGCTGCACTTAAAAGCCCAGCAACTACAGTCAGTGAACCTTTTCCTTATCTGCTGCTGAAATATGCTGTTGACATCCACATTACAAATCATATTGTTTAATGCCAGGAATCAGGCCAGCACAGATTCACTTACACAAATGAACACAGGGCACCTCTTTACTGACCTGCACTAATGCTATCTTCACTTAATTGGCTCAAAACGTTACCTCATTTCAACCTGTACCTTCCCAAACATACAAGACAAAGGTGACTATGCAGAGCCTGACATATGTGCTTGCTGAATCTTCCAAAACCGTTTCAAGAAGTCATCAGCCAAAACCTAAGCATGAGCAACACGTACCAGAATTTGCACAAAGGAGGTGTGCTTTCAAAGTAAGCAATTCACCATAAAACCTTCAAAAGCAGTTTTTATAATTGTATAATATGCACAGATGCTGCAGGAAAACAAAAAAAAACCCCAAAACATAAAAAGCAAAACATAACACTACACAAAGAATTAACATTTTAAAAAAACACTTCCAAATCAGATTTCCAGATCAGTTTCCTCATAAAAAGAAAGTCCTATACAATTCATAAAACTGCACCACTTAAATTATTTCCATTGTGCCTACAGTGGTTCACTGGCTTCCACAATACCCATTTATTTGAATGTGTTTTGGTAAATCAAGTGGGCTTAGACGCTGTTGTGATTTAAATTATAATTACCTATACACACACCTATATAAAACAGAACATAGTACTCATCAACAAAGTCAAAATCATGCTGGAAGACTAATATCCCTATTTTAGAATCCTCCTTTAGAATATTTCCTGTTTTCATGGCATATATTATATGCAGTGAAACTGCAAATTAATGAGATACCACTACTATATTTGCAACTAACATAAGGGCAAACCCACATGAAATAAATACTCCCGAAGCATTAGAGAAGATCTTTGCAATTGCTAGAGACCATAATCACTCAAGAACCAAAACATCTGGATAGACATTAGTTTACCTCTTCTGAGACTCCTATTGCTCATGCACATAGGTGTTATTTATAAACTTGTCCCTGGTTTAGATTTACCTCAAAGTTTGTAACAGCCAGCTGAGAGAGGCCATCGACATACGGACCCAACACCTTGTGCTCTCGAACCTTGAGGGACTGCCGACTCCTATGGAACAAAGTACACCTCATGCACAATCTACTAATTAGCATGGATATCCAGAAATTACCCTAATATGAAATAAGCACCTTTTATATAGTAGAAGACAATTCATGTCTTTTTTAACTGTAACAGGAAGAAAAAAGTATTCCAGAATTTGTAACTCAAAAAATAAAGACTCAAACCAATCTAACCAGTTTTCATCTACGTACAATAATTATTTTTAATACATCCTCCCACCCCAGTATTTGTGGCTGGAACAAAACCTGAAATGCCTTAATTGGCAGAAAGAATGCTGAGGAAAAAAAAACCAAAAGGGAAACTAAAAATCCTCTCCCCAGCAATTTGCTAAAGCTTCGATTATTCTCACATTTTCTACACTTTATTGACACATACCGAGTAAGTCTGAAATCTACCTTGTTAACTAACTTGCATACAACACCTTCAGCAACTATGTTAAAGAATTGAAATATAAACCACATATATCAATGCTCAGCTGCAAAAGTCCTGTCAAAATACTTCCTGTATACACATCTCCAAGCTGGAGTGCCTAACCTCTATTTCTGCGTAGACAAAACAGAAGAAAGAATTCCTAAGTATATTCTAAAGTGTCACCCTTCTACATTCAAAAAAGCTCAGCATCTAAACCATAAGGACCAAGCTGTAAATAAGCTTCAAATTTCTTCTGGCTGATGAAGATTCCTATACAAACACTGCCTGGATTATCCAGCAAAAAAACTCCAGAATTTACTTGTATGTGGTCTTGCTCTCTGGTGGTAAAGTACTTCATACAGTATTTGTTTGCATCAGTAGGATGGTATCCTAATGTTTAAATTAATCACACCAGTTACTATTTCATATACAAGCTTCACATGAATATTCTCCTCTTTCTGTTGCTTGATATCTAATCCTCTCTAAAGAAGTCATATAAACATACACTCTGAAAAAACCTTCTCAGTGTCTTCCAAAACCAATTCCTATTTTTAGAGTTTTAGACAAGAATACAGAAGGCTGCAGGGGAAAGTGAAGCTACTCACCCTTTTGGGTCGAGCAGATCTCTGACTTTCTCATTGTAGATTTCCATATAGGACACTTCAACTTTAAAAGTATGAGATTCATTTTCTTCTACAGAGATTCTCTGAAATAAAGCACAACAGAGCCGTGGGATCAGACCCAGCTGCTCTGCATTGCCCATCATGGAAAAGGATTTTCCTGAACCTAAAAGAAAAAAAAGGAGAAGAAAATGCTTTAGAATATAATTTCTTAATTACTCATTCATTCAAAAAGCACATTTTAATTCTTTTTTTATTGCTCCAGAAGCATGTATCAGAACAATATGGCATGCTATTCCAGACAGACAGCTTACTCTCTGGACAAGGTAGAGGCAAACAAAAAGAGAAATTATCCTGAAGGTTTCTTTCAGTGGGCATTACTTGGGACCCTTGAACACATTTTAACACTAGAAACTGAACAAGTCTCCAATAGGAACTACTCCTTTCAGCCTTTGAAAGAGGCCCAAACAGGTAGCAACCAGGATCATACTGACAGAGCTACTTTTAAGTATTCACATGTCACTAGATATATATGATATATCATGATATTTCAAAATACAATTCTGAAATGTTATCTACCTTAACATTCACATTTTTGTTGTTCTCACTTCCCACGTGCACAAAGTGTTCTCCCCCTTTAGGGCACTCACCTGTCTGTCCATAGGCAAAAATACAAGCATTATATCCCTGAAAGGCCTTTTCCAGAATTCCTTCTCCAAGGCACTTGAACACCACTTCTTGACCTAGAAAATAATTTGGTTTGTTTATTTTAAATTGTACAGCATACTAACATTGACTGAAAACAAGAATAAAATGGTTTGCGCATAATTTTTTTTAAGAGCACTGATGGAAACATATTGCTCATGAGTGATAAGATTAAAACTGTTGCTACCCATGTTTAAATATCACTGATTATCTTGTAAAGTGAGCAGTTCTTCAAAAGGTATCATAGAAGTTGAATGCTTAGAAAATAACACAGATGTCTAAATTTTTACTATTTCAGTGTAGTTTTTACAACTAATATGCATTATTTAATCACAGACTACAACCAAAAGGGTTTTGTAACAAAATTTCAATGAAACCCATTGATGAACTGAGACATTATGGGCACATATGAATGCAAGTAGCTGTTCTCTTGGGAACTGGCATCAAGCTTCACCATAAGCCATTACAATTTACCCTGTGGCAAGGTGATGTTGGAACCAAGATAAAAGCATTCCAATGACATTCAGGAAGAAAATGAATATTAGGAGGCTGTGAGACTTCAACAGAGCGGTTTGAGAACATATTCTGCCAAATCCATAATTTGAAACATCAGCTGCAGAATTTGATAGTCTGAAAATTGTCTCCCTAAGCCAGGCAGGTTTTAGATGCATGTCAATCTTTCAGATGTAGAAGATGAAAATAGTCATAGTGTTTGATTTAATTTTTTTAATAGGAATGCCCAGAATTTGTACACAAAAGAGGCTTAAGTTGTCTGCTTTGAGTTCTGATCAGACAATTACACCACCTGTGTGTACAACCAAACCAAGGAGAGTTGAGCTAAGGACAGCATTTGTTCACCTTCAGGTGTATGGTTTTAAACTTAGATTCACTGCCTGGTGACTTTCTGAACACCTGTGATCAGCTGCCTCTCTCATGTTGGTATGGGAGTTCCAGCAATTGCCAGTAAGGACAAATTATTTCTTTCCATGGATGCAGTGGTAGCTTCTGTACTCTCAAAAGGGCATATACTAGCATAAATCTTGCTACACAATTATTTATGAGAACATCTACATTCCATAGCCCAGAGATCTCCTGCAGAACCACCTTTGGAATGACCGTAGAATATTTTAGAGGCATCTAAATAGGACAAGAAAGTACTTTACTTTCATTTTCCTTTAATTATAACCTAATTTCTTCTATAAAGAAAAACTAGTGCAGTGATGCACTAAGAAATGGACTTTGTGTATCTTTCTAGCTGAATTTCTAAAATTCTAAAGCATCACTGAACTTGGATTAGCACAGCTCAGAAATGCTGAATATAGGAATTAGAATCAGAGGAAAATCCACTGTATTCTGGAGTAACTCCATTTCCTTCACCATGAGCATTCAGTCACTTCTCCTTCAAGTACGGGTCATTTGGTCATTTTACAGTACCTATGCTGAGAGAGCTCGGTTCCACAACATGGAAATAGAGAATGTTCAACTACTGATGAATGAAATACATCAGCACAAGATTTTAATAAGAATGTAGAATAAACAAAAATTTGCTTTCTAACCAGCTCCTGAGGGAGCCACTTATTAGCTTGCTGAGTAAGAACACAAAATCAAGCAAAGACTGAGGCTGAGTACAAATATTAAAAGAAAAATAAAGTATATATACATTACACAGTGATTGTGAGTGGAAGAGAAAACCATTTATCAGAAAAGGAAAAAACTTTTATCACCCACTTCTGACAAGCAATAAACCAGTAACCTCCTCCATGTTTCCTAAGGGGGGGGAAAAGCTAATACCAAAGTCTTTTAAAACTATGCATGTTCATAATGACCATAGGACGACCTACAGATTCCTTTACTGCTAAATATCAGGAAAGGAATCCACTTTAAATCTCACCAGCAAACTGGATTTATTTTTCAGGAAATACTTCATTTTCAAACTGTCATCAAAAACAGAAAATCAATGAGACACTGATATATAACTTTAAAATTATATTTCTGTTAGATATTTTTAAGAGCTCAGCAATACCAACATAGACAAATGGGTCATTAAAGAGTGTTTATAGTAACCAGTCAAATGATCATGGGATAAAATAAGATTTGGTTCTAAATGCACTCACAGAAAAGAACACAAAAAACGCTGAACTTCAATTATGGATATTTTATTAACTTGCAGATGCAGGAACTGAGAGTAGCAGTATATCATCCATGATATTTTACTGTTTTTCATTAAGAAATGTCACTGCTTCCCCCATGAATTTTATTAGTGGGTCTGCAAACTGATTACAAATTCTGTATCATACAGAATTATATCCATATGTGTTTACAGTCAAAAGAAATAATACAGATCCAGTGTCAACACTCCTGCATTTCTGTTTTGCTAAATAAATCTATACTGCCTGCAACTTATACTTTTCTTTATTTACAGGACTTTTCTTCCACAGATGCCTAGCATTTAAAGAGGTAAGCAAGGGTTTTAACTTTTGACTTCAATTTTCAGCAAATGGGAGAAATTTAAAAAAAAAAAAGAGACTGCCTAACAGGAAGATTTCCCCTACACTAACCCTTACTGTGTTTAAGATGGGAACTCCCCAATCTTCCAGCTAGTTAAGACAATTTAGCATCTTACAGAGGCAACTAAAGGCCAGAGATATCAATCCCCTCTCCCACCCTCTGCTCAGAACAGGGGCAAGCTTGGGGACAGCACGCCCAAGGCTGCCAGGGAGCCCAGGGTAAGCAAATGAGCTGCCAGTTCTCACAGGCGAGGATCTCACCTCTGCCCATCCTTTTGAGGAAAGGGAAGTAAAGCCTAGTGAATTTTTCTTGCAGACCAGGAACAGCTTCAATGTTAAGTCAAAACTATAAATAGACAAGACACTTGTGTCTCCTCAAAATCTACAACTCTCTCTTGTGAGGGTAGAAGGGTAGAGTTCTTCAAACCAATTGCCTGGTTTGCTTCCTTTCAAAAAGGAAAGTGCTGCAGTCAGCATACATATTTCCTATAAAATTACAGTTTAGCTCAAATTCAGGTGTATGGCCCTTCAAGAGCCTGTAGAAACACAGAGCTGAGATTTCAGGCCAAACATGATGCAGGTTAGGGAGTTTATGAAAAGCCAACAGGCAAGTTAATACAGCATGGGGCCCTGAGAATGGACCCGCCTAAGTGCAGCAGTAGTTAATTATGCCATCTCTTGAATCCCTCCCAAACTGAAGGGTTTCTTTTCTTCTTTTTAAAAATCCACTTCATTGCAGACTTCAATAGGCTCTTACTGTTGTCCAGGCTTGTAAAAAGAATCCTTTGTTTTCATCTCTGAGAATTTCTCAATATTCTCCTCTTCACCAAAATGCTGAGCAGTTATTTGTCTCAGTGAGCTTTTCAAGGCAAGCAGGTGTGTCCTTTATCCAGGAACTGACTCTTGACCCATTCCAGGCAAGAACAAATGGTAATAAAGCTACTTTGCTTACTCTCAAAGCACCTATACTGCAGCCGATAGACAAAGCTCATCCCTCCTCCAGACCAAGGCAAACTCATTCTGTCCTACAAGTATATTCCCCTGCCCCACTCAAAAACTACTTCACTGACTTCTTTTTACACCTTTCCAATGAGAGATCCATATTTTCACCAAACACATAGCTACTCCTCTCAGAAAAAAATCACCAGAAAAAAGGTGCAGGAGACAGCATGTGATGATCAGCACAAACCATTCCTTACTTGGAATGACACAGACACAAACTGTTCAGAAATGCACAGCTTCTGTATTCAGTGTAAAAACCAACCCAACAAAAACACACAAAAAGCCCCCACACTGAAAGAGTATAGGCTTAGATGGGATATATGGAAAAAATTCTTTACTGTGAGGGTGGTGAGGCACTGGCACAGTGGCCCAGAGAAGCTGTGGAGGCCTCAGCCCTGGAAGTATTCCAGGACAGGTTGGATGAGGCTCTCTCTAACACAAGATATCAAGTTGTTAAAGAGCCCCCTTACCTTGGGGGGCAGAGATCAGAGCACCAGTTCCTCAAAAGCTTGTAAAGAGTTTAATTCTCTTCTGTACTCCAGACCCCCTGCTGTCTTTACAAGAGACAGTCCTGCAAGGAGAGCTGCAAAGATGCCTTCTACAAGTTTTTTGTCACATGAAGGTTACCTTCACTGTTTCTGTTGGTGATATCACTAGATCATTTAGAATTTAAGAATGCAGTTTCCATTTCAACAGGAAAAAATGCTAAAAAAAGCAATTCTGCTGCCAACAGCTACAATGCTCATATTTTCAAGTGCTGGAAAGATAAGGTAGGTACTTCCCGAACATGAGTACAGAAAGAAAATTAGTACAAAGAAAATATGCCTTATGTTCAGCCAAATAAATTGAAGATCTCTCATAAAAGAAAGATGGCTAATACCATTTCAGGGTCAACCCTACACCCCCAGAGCCTGAGAATTGTTTTCAACTACCCATGCAATTAATTTTATCAAACAGAAATCTCGCTCTTGAGCGAACAATATTAATAAGTGCTGGTAGTAGCATAGATTAATCAATGAAGTGAGAAATAAATCCAGTTTGATCATGTGTGACAGTTTTAAATACCCTGTAAGAATTGTACATTTCCAGGAGTGGACAAACTTTGGGTTTGTGGGCATTAAAAACATAACAGCAAGGAGAGTTATCCACATATGTTGTCTGTGGTGCACACCATTCTGGGTGTTCTCGTGACCCACCTGCCAATCAGCAAAATCGTTAATACAGTATGACAGACACAACTATATATCCATTCAACATAACGCAGTATGAGAACATTTGCTTTTACACAGAGAGCAGTGACTGACAGGGTAGCCTAATACTTGTTAAACCTTTCACTGTATCATCTTCCACTGTATTACTGCGATACAGGTAAAAGGGTTTTTCAAGGAACTAAATTTGTCACATATGCCTTTTCTAAGAATTTTACTTCTGCCCAAAGATAATACACAACTTACATTTTCAAGTATTCTGGACTTAGCTTTCAAGCTTTACATGTTTCCTTTAATGTGCAACTCATCCCTGCTCTTGGCAATAATATTAAACTTACACATCCACAAAGAACTACTTTGGGCAGGGAGTGTTTAATGCACCTAGCTTCCAGATCAGCCTTCCTTCTGTAGTCCAGCATCCAAGAGTTACCAGTTTAGCTCCAAAAGTCATGTGGTCAGATGGCTTGTTTGGACTCTAAGATTGTACCAAAGACGGTTACAGCATTAACAGTCTCTGGATGTAAGGCAAGATGGTTATTTACAAGGTGCCTAGGACAATGGAGGTTTGTTCCATGAGGCAAAGAAGTTATCAGAAACATCAACCAAATCCAGTTACTGCAATTTTTTTTTTTTTTTTTTTTTTTGCTAACAAATAGGCACACTCAGGCCAAGCTATGAAAACAGACTTAAGGAATTTAATATTAACAATATATAAAAACTAAAATATTGCCATATCAGCATTTGGTTTGCTGGACCTAAACCAAGAAATGCTACTGCTGTATAGGATAGCATCAGCTCATGCCCAAGTAAGTGAACAAGCCAACAACCTGGTAACTTAGGCCTGAAACACTTTGGGTCTGTATTTTTGTTACTTTTATTTTGATATTGTATCAAATTCATTATGTTCTGGAACATAAGGGCTGGCAGTCAAAAGACAGCTTCAGGACTATGCAACAAACACAGCAACAAAATCAGTGAAACCATTGTTTTTTGTATGCAAGTCTTTTAGCTCACATTCTTAGCATATTTTTGAAGAGAAAAAAACCCACCACCAAAGCCTCCCACACAGCCTTCCACCAAGAAAAAAACTCCCAACAGCACAACCCCCTACCCCCCAACAAAACAAGGAAAAACCACAAAGCCAAAAACCAGTTTTGATTTTCTTTTTTTCCCAGGGAGAAATATTAACTGGAATAGGCAAAAACCCACCTCATAACTTTCTAACCAGTAAGAAAATGGAAGAGATGTGAGGAACTGTTGTCCAGAACCCAGTCCAACAAGAGGTTAATCTACATACAGATAATATAACTTCATTTCTTAGATAAGACAAATCTACTTACAACTTCTGAAACACACTAGAGAGATTTAGCTTTGACCCAAATGAAAAATAAATAGATCTAGAACCCCACTGAATTCCCCTGCAGATGGGTTAAACCAAGACAGGAACAAGTTTAACCGGTTAGGAGTGTTTCTCGAGTCTAACCCGTCTCTGCTGCGGGTTAGTGCCACGGTGTACCCAACAGGTGTAGCTCCCACGAGCACATGGGGCCAAGATATGGGGGCACACCATCACCTCCCTCCTTTTAAAGGAAAGAAGGTGCTGTGGGCTCCAATAGCTCTCCCAGCCTGAACTACAAATACTGTGCAGCGCATCTGTTCAGTGCAAACACAGCTCTTGAAAGCTGAAACAGTGAAAAACTTTTTTCCTGAAGAAGCCTCTCTTTGCTCAGGCATTTAAGAAATATAGCACCTAGTGCAATCTTCAAGATCTGGGATTTCATACCATTTCATACAGTAGTCAGAGATATATTTTTAACACCTGTATATGGCAGTTCATTTATGAGATCACTGATCCTAAACTTTGAGATAATGAACCCTATCATCTTTCAAGATTTCTTATGGGCCACAAAATTTCATAATATGAATATCTATATTGAATGCTTGGGTTTTTTTCCTTTCCACGGACCACAGCCTTGAAACCCCAATGTTCAGAGCTCTCTCTACCAAAATAAGTCCTCTTATAAAATATGAATATACTAATAGACAAATCCAGTTATGAGAAAACTGCTAGGATTACAATCTTGTGTGGATTATCCAGCTTTTGGGAGGAAGGAGTCACAAAGCTGATCACTCAAAACATATTAGGGATCTGAACAGTCAGACTATTAATCACTTGAAAGACCTGAGATAACCACACTGCCTGAGGAGAACATGCTTTATTCCCCTCTCATGCACAGAGATTTAGAGCACTGAAAACACACACACTCATCACTAGCATCAGTCAGAAGTAACTGCTGATACAGAAATAAAATTTTAAGTGACAGAAATGACAAAAGGCACTTCCAGGTGATAGAAAAGCCAATGTTATAGCTTAGATGCAAAAGCATCCCTCTTGAACAGTGTCCCAGGCACCTTAAAACTTGTATTCATTCTCAGCTGAGGGGCTAGCACCCAGATGACTCAATCCCTGTAAAAACTGTATGTCTGCCTCTATCAAGAAGTCACTTGAGCATCACAGTGCAAAATAAAAAAAAAAAAAACAACTCCAAACCAACTTCACAAAATGAAGGCCCAAACTCCCATATGTTCTCAAATTATTTACACTGCCCAACATATAGAAAATAGTTTACCTGCATATTTTGTGGTGTTTGATTCATCCATGGACCAGAAGCAGTGATCAAAGGCAAACACCTGTAGAAGCACATAAAAAGACAAATTAGGAACCCTGGCTACAAGACTTTCATTTTAAAGCAGTACATATCCATGACAGTGTAATTGCAGTTGGGCTCTACTATTTCTGCAGATCCTAAATAAAAGGCATAATCAGCAGGAATACTTTTGTGTAGTCATGAGAGTTACAAAGCTCAATACTTCTTTTCTAGTTGTATGATACACTATACAGATTACTCCTTATTCTATCCCCTAATACAGATATCAAAACACAGAAAAAACCTAATAATTAACTTTATTCTTCTCCAGGCATCAACAGTGACAAACGTTTCTGCTAACAGTAACAAAACAGCAGCACAAGGACTCAATACACAGAATTTGGTGAGATGACTAATTAACAGATGTTAGCACAATACACACAAGTTTTACCACGGGATGTATTTCTGATACTCAATGATCAGCATTGCTACTTACAAGCCTTAAGGTGCAAATAAAGAGTACTTCAATTATTCACCTAAACTAAGAGTATAGTACTGCATCTCAGTAGAGGAAGCTCAGAAATTACAAACAAAAGATGTAGCTCTATTAGAGAAACAAGCTATCAGAGCCTGCTCTAATGAAAAGGCTTGTAGATTCAGCAAGGTAGAAATTGAATGAGATTCAATATTGTGCTCAGAGAGCTTGCAAAGCTGGAACAGTGTCCTGTAAAACCATGTAACACATTGGAATTTGATCCAAGCTTCTTTTCCTGCACATTCTAGGACATCATGACAGACATTTAACCTTTTTTTTTACAGCTTTAGATCGCTACAAACACACCTTAAGCTGCAGTGTATTTTCCACATTTTGCCATGACAAACTGACTGTGGATGAGTTAACAACACAGACTGCAGTTTTGTTAATTGGTTTGGGTTTTTGGGGGGTGAGCACAAGAGGGGGGGAAAAATCTCAAACCACCTTTTTAATAAAAAACTTTGCCTGGGTCAATCAAGATTTTTTTGCCTGGTCATCCAACAGGTGATCTCCACCATGCATGTCAGTGTAGAGCAAGAGCCATGGGCTTTGTTAGCTAAAATATGCAAGTTCCCTAGAGACAAATTCTGAGGTGAGGAAGAATATGGGTCACTTCCATTTGGCTTTTGGGGATGAAGAAGATCTTGAAGCCTCAGCTATTCAGAGTTACTACACCACATAATCCAGATACGTTGCCATCTAACCCTTCCCAAAACATCTATTGCTGCAAATATTACAGAAGGTAACACCAGGTTAGCACAGTAACCTCACCTCCTCCCTTTCCTCCAGCTTAATGCAAAACATATTAAATGGCCCGAGAGAAGACTTAATACTGAGACAACAGTTAAGTCTGTAAGAGTGAAGAGTTCTGGAATTCCCTTCTGAAGAAAAAACAAACAAATCCATAATAAAATAATCTAACAGGAGTCCTGAGTCACTGCAGCACAAATAGAATCAGACATCATCATGAATCAGGATGCTCCCTGATGTGACTGAGTCAAAGATGTCATTTTGCCACTGAACTGCAAGTAAAATGCAGCAGTTACTCCACCTTGTCTTCAGACATTCACATAAGTAGGGGGCATTTTAAATTACCTTTTGTGCATTTGATCATCAATCTCGGCATAAAACCATGCCAAGTCATGTCATCAATAGGAACACTAACCCTTTTCCTAACTATGTAGTCCAAGAACTACTGTTTCTCTTCTCATTTTCCAATTCTATGGAAATTTTCCTCATGAGACTTGCTAACAATACCTAGTCTTTCCAATGATCAAATGGCAAGAAATTAAATTACCAAAAAGCCCCCACACCCTACTGTAAGGATCCAAACCTGACCATTCTTCCCCCTTAAAACTAAATGTAATCTGCAGTGGATCACACAGATCAGTTAAAAAGGTTACCAGGCTCATGTGTAATGACTTAAATGTCAATACAGCACTACTATAGGCAAATTTAATCTATTGTCCTACTCATTTTCCCCTTGGTTAACATGGAAAATGATGACAGGATCATTCAATGACTTCTAATTTAAACACTGCTTTTGTAAAGAGACTCTTAAAACTAAAATATGGGCTTGCAGCCAAGCATTTCTCCTAGAAAAGCAGATTTTATTGGGATGTTTTTAAAACGGTAAGAATTGGTCAGACTGGTTTTCAAAAGGTCAAAAATGATTATGCAATAGGAAGAGAAAAATTCTGTCCTAAGATAAAACAAATGTAAATATAACATTTTAGTTTGTTTCCATAATAAACATAGATTTGGTCTATTTATAAATTCTGTTCTGGAAAATTGCCAAATCCTTCTAACAAGATTACTTTAAAATAAGAAAAGCATCAGGCAAAAAGGCAGAAATCGCTGGGGCATGCACTATCTGCAAAACATGCAGAGCAGCTGCAGCAAAAATCCCCTCTCCATTGAAACAGGCAGATGAACACTTAAACATTACTTCGATTAGTGATGACAAAACAGCAACCTTGAACATTCCCAGCAACCATACTTTAAGGATTCACTCAACCAAAACAATTTTATGGACAACTGAGACCTTTGGGAAAACAGATTGCAAACACAGGAATTAACAGAGTAAAATTAAGATGCACAGGAGCAAGACACATGGTCCCAATCAGCAAGGCTCTTCAACATGTACATCAGGAAAGCATTTTATGGGAAATATCTGTAGGACAGCATCCTACCAAAAGGGTAACCCTTGTACAGAAAGGATGATAAAAAAGACAACTATTTTATATTTTTCTGATGTCCGGTACAGGAAGAGCAGGACAAGCAATCCCAAGTTGAGCATGGAAGCATACTCAGGAGTCAAGACACAGAACATGTGCCATGAAGAAACAACCAAGTATTCTAAATGTTATCTAATGTGCTCCCTTCTTTCTCCTCTCTTCACTGATTATTCTTCCTTAAAGAAGAAGGAAGTAGTGGGTATTACTCTTTTTTTCTGACAGAAATGTGCAGAACGATTACTTTTTCTTATTAATTTTTTTCTCCCTAGAATCCATTTTCCTGAAAAGGTTATTAACCTGCCTGTAAACATGACTATCAAAGCCATAAGAAGTTCTGTTCTGTTGATGTTTAAGTCTCAGACTCAATAGCCAATATTCAAAGCGGGCATTATCAGGCACTGAAAATGCCTTTTTAGCAAAAATCTTCACCAACTTGTACCAACTATATCAAAACTATTGAAATGCATTTGAACAGAGATATCTGTGACACAAACAGAACTTTTTATACTTCAAGCGCGCTACGTGAATTAGTTTTTCACTACATTTTGGAAGGTGTTTAATAGTATTCTTTATTCTCATTAATAGTGTTCTGGGCTTTTTAAACAACAGAAAGAATTAACAGACAAGCCTTAAAATTTTCTTATTTCCTGCAAACTCTGTGTCTCATACTTAATCCTAGCATCTAAAAGAGAAAGCTAGATAAAAGGGAGCTGCCAGAAACCTGCCACATTAGGGTAGTAGGTTACAAACCAAAAATTTTAAATGAAGGGATGAACTGGGTACATTCAGGACAATCATATAAAAATGGAAATTTATATGAACTACCTGGGAAGTGCTGGATCCTGGTTCTACTGTATCCAGAGTCACTGTAAGTGTGCACATTAGTCTAAATAAAGTAAGTTATGTAGGCTATTTCTAGGTTATAGAGAACTATACTTGGAGTGTTAGCAACTATTAGAAATCGTTACCAGAGTATTTGTTCTGATAACCACAACATTTAAGAAAAAACAAAGGTATGGGGCTTTTCTTGTTTCAGCAATCACCTGCAGCAGTTTAAGAGAACTGATGGTTATTTTGCTAAGGAGACAACTAGAAGTTATGGCGTCTTCAACAAGGCTGACTGGGATGCAGGTCCACGCATCCGTCACATGTATCAGTGAAAAATCTGGATTTTCATCTCAAATTCATCTATACCTGTGGCTTTAAAATGAAATTACAGACTTTAATTAGATTTTTAAACTAGAGGAATCATTGTGCCTACTGCTGCAGTAATCCGAAAATACAGCCAAATGGGTGTTTGCATTTTAAAAAGCTAAAACATAACTGCTGTCATTAAGGTTCTTAATCAATGGCTTGCAGAAATAACAATTTTAAGGGTTTATGCATGTAAGTATACTTATGGAAACTACTTACAGGAAAAGAGCACCATACCCAATATTAACTGCCTGCCAGTTTAAGTCAAATTACATAATTAGTTTCAAAAGGAGTTTAATTTCACATTCATTATTCTTCTGAAGTTTAATCCTCAGTATAGGCCAGGCAGAGTGTGGGGTTTCCAGCACTTAGCAATGCATTACCCAGATTGAACATAATCCCTAACACATTGTCTATGCAGCTATAAAATCTTCTAAATGTATGGCTAATGTTTAATAGCCATTTCTACCTGACCAAGAGATGGCAAATTAATCACATTTTGCTTTCACTGAGGAGCAGTCAGCCCGACAGGCTGGGTGACTTTTGGGGCTACCTGCTTCCTAAAATGGAAAGGAAGGGAGAACTGAGGAAGGGAAGTGTTCATTCACCGGGCAGCTGTTCCTACACCCCTCCTGCAACTGCTGATGGAGATAAGGGATACAGGAAATACACGAGGAAATAGCAGACTGAGTCTACACCAGTCAGCTTAATGTCAATGGAATTAATTAAAGAAATGAAAGAAAAAGTTGGTCATTATGACAAACACAAGACCTATGACAGGGCTGAAGAAGCGTGGAGAGAAAATCTTAAGGGACCCTGGGCCACAGCTCACAGATCTCAGCTCAGAACAACTGCTTTACTTTTGTCACAAAATTACACGTAAATGATGTCATGTTTGCAGAAATAGCAAAATATAAAGCAAAATACCATCCCAATATCCTTATAGAAATTGTCCTATCATGGCTTCTGAGCTACCAAGTTGCACTGGGAAAACAATTTATCCTTAGCTGATGATCAAATAGCACATTAAAGATAAAGAGACTTCCAATACTTACAAAATTTAATTTTAAAAATTTTTAATTTTAAAATCAACTATGTACAGTACCCCAAAAACTGTATAATTCAAGAAATCTCACACCCCATCTTTACAAGCTCAGCAATGCCTATTTTCCACAGATGGTACTAACCTTCTTCCGTCTCAATCTGGTAAATATTTCATATAACATCAGAAGTTTCAGCACTATAGCTTAAGGATATTAATGACCATCCAACTATACCTAACAATAGTGTGACATTTACGCACAAGCATGCAGCTGTTCTGGTTTTGTCAAGGAAACACAAGGCCATATGTAAGCTTTTACATAATGTCCAGATTAACTTTATCTGCCTATAATGGAACATGAATGATGCACTACAGAAAATTAAGGCTCTTGTAAAAACAATGTTTTTTTGTGGAATTATAACAACAGAAAGGAGGAGAGTTTCCTACCTTTAAAAAAAAAAAATCACCAATGATCAGATTCTCTTTTATTAATTATATTAACTGACAGAAGAGTTCTCCTGCCCTTCCCCTGAACTACAAACAACACAATCTTTTCCACATGATTTCTGGTGTACTTTGGCAACTTTTACACTAACTACTAATTCCTGACTATTGTCAAGTGCAAAAAAACCCAGTTTATTTATTATTAGATTTTTTGTTGTCTTTAAAAATAGTATTTGAACTTTCAAACAGAACTGCGTGTAATGAAATGTTTTACACACACTACTTATTTAATCTTTCAAATGTTTTTACAACTGCATTAAAATTTTGGCTTGTCCTGGTCACAGCTTTAACCAGCCATGTGCCTTGCCTACATGTCAGTAGGATTAAAATATATTCTTCTGAAATTATGAAGCTTTTAACTTGAAAGTCTGAAGAACAGATCTTTTTCATATATTTTCCTTTTTTGAAGCTGTTTTGTTCACATACTACAGCAATAAGTCTAATACTTCTTCACTGCTCAGTATTTCCAAGCAGATACAAACACAAAAAGAGACAAAATACTTACCTTTGGTGGTTTTCTAGGTGATTGGCAATAAACCCAGCAACAGTGATGAGAAGCATGAATACACCATTCACATAAAGAGAAGAGAGCAAAGAAAAAAAAACAAAACAAAGTCAGTGTATGTCATTACTATAATTTGAACTTTTTTTTTTAATCCACAACATATTTAAGAGCAATCAGATCAGAAGATATTTAAATGACACACCACACATTTTTAACCAGTAATTACTTAATTACTAATACCATCCCACATTAAAAAGAAAGTGTTAGATTCCTTATGGATATAAAAATCTAACAGAGCCGATCTCTGGTGGCAAATAAATCAAGCCCACAAACTGGAAGATCAAGGTGCCAGGGTGAAGCCCCACTGAGCTCAGAAGTGCTGCACAAGCATGTCCAAGTTAAGAGTCAAGCAAATATTTCTTGCAGAGATTATAGAAGTGAAGAAAAAGAAACCTGTGTAGGCTATGTTCTCCTCAGTCACAGAAAGCCCACACAGTGCATAAGAAACCAATGCAAGAAGCACCATCACCCTTCACACCCAACTCCAAGGAGTGCTATCAGAAATAACACAGGGATAACAAATCCCCAGTCTAGGGACACCAGCTCAGGGTACTTCAAATTGTCCTTAAATGCTTTTATGCTTTTGCTGGCAGGCATATGGCCACATTATAAATTAAATCAGCTTGGGTTTTTCTGGTGGGATTGGTTTCAAGTGAGATCACTGCCCTGTCTCACTGTGCAGCCCTGTGCTCACTGATGCCCATGCAAGAGAGGAGGTAAACACACAGTGCAGAACCAGACTGACTTAGGCCATTCATCAAAACTACAACCTTAGGCATACGTTTGAATTATATATGGAAATAAGAAATTTCCACTCGCTCTTCACATCAAGGGAAAAAAAAAAAAAAGCATGGATGAAGGAAAGAAAGAAAAGGTGGATGAAGAGGAAAAAACACAGTGAGAAAGGTCTATAGACAACACAAGCAGAGAATGCAGTAAGGTTTATAGGAGACGGACATAGATGAAAGGTATAGCAACAGACACACTACACAAAACTGAAAGATATCAAGAGGCTATACTCTCAGTGCAGAAGCACCTGGGACTAAGTTGTGCTTTCATTCACCAGCCTGTACATACCAACCCCACCAGGTTAGGAGGAGGGGAGGGAAGACAGAAAACACTTTGAGTAGTTTTCTTCACAATACAAAGGCTCAGCAAAAAACTCTGAAGGGATGCAAATCCACAAACGCATCTTACTCAATCTTTTCTGCCTACTCTCAGCTTGTACCTCAAATGACACATCTGCCTGAAACAGAAGTTACAGAGCTGGGACACAGGACTGGTGTAATGCAAACACTGTTTGCCTCCAGCCAAACCACTCACTGCAGCTTTACCCTTTCATTAGTGATGGCTACACAGCTCAGTCCATGGCTAGCTCATGTACAGATGGCTCAGAACTTGTGCAGAATGCAATCTTATCTACTTGAAAAATACATTTATCTCTTCCCTGAATATTACCATTTAAACCATTTTCAGATGTGATGCATCTTCTGTTTGTCTAGACAGAGTGCCAGCATCACCTCTAAATGTCCAAGATGAGTTCCTATTGAAAAAAGTCACCCAAAGTTTTTTGGAAAGCTTTAAAATACACTCATAGCTTGAAAAATAATTGAGGATTAGATCAGCTTTTCTAGAGAATTCCTGATAGACTGCTGTACAGATTCAGCAGAAGTCCTAAACAGTTTATTTGGAAGTAAAATCTAACAGAAAGTTTATCAACTGCTTTTTCTTCCTGAGATCATTCTTATAAGCCCTAATTGGAAAGGGTACAGAACATCACTGAAGTAAACAAATGGTATGACACATAATTCTTAAGATATTTACTTAAGCAGTGTAAGTCACTACCTGTTTGGAAGTCTCCTCTAACTTTACTTTGATGTCTATTTCAAGATAAGTGCAATAGTCACTTTCTAAACCCCTGGTGGATGGCAGAGCTTCCCATCAGTATCATTGATTTCTGGGATTTCAAAGCACAGGGAGCTGCAGCTTCCTACCATATGTCCCATTCAAGTGCTCCAAACTTCAATACCAACTTCAGCAACTCCCCACATCACCAACAGCAATATGATCAAAGGCCTCTGGAATAAGTCAGCTATACTAACTCACAGGATAGATTTTTAAGCTATTGGGGTATTTCAGCTAATCAACTCAATGTAACCATCGTTCTGGCAGTGATTCAGATGGAAACACTCCAAAATACTTCAATCAAAAAACTCAGACTAATAACTAAAGAACTGTTTACAGTTTACTAGGAATCACATCTGTGGCAGCTTAAAGATGTCCTATAAAATCCTGCATTAGCCTAACCAATTTTTTGCATACTTCTTTTTTGTTTGCTTTACTGTCTTTCTTTTAAAAATATGTGCTTCCTGACTTCTTTCCATTTCCAGAAACCAGCATTTTTTAGCTTCATAGGTAATTGAAGCTGTCTCATTTTTTTACCAAACAGTGACCATACAAATATGGTCATTTTGTGTTTCAGCTGGGGCTAGAGAGGCAGAGACACACACAACACACATATGGACATTAGATCAGAGATACAACAACTAAAATGTTTATTTCCAGAAATTTTAAATTCCATGTCTAGTCATCCATGATGTCAAATGACAAGATACAGGTACGCCTTTTGAGTGACAACAAAATCTCCTCTAAAGCAGACTGCTAGTATATGTATTTCAGGAAATTATCAAAGTTACCTAACCTTGTAATGCACCTGCACAACAGCAGATTTTGATTTAACCTGATAGGCATCTTCCATCTGTATGCTCAGACAGAAGACTGACTTTTTTCACATGCCCGGAATTCAAGCAAATACAACCAAGAGTCTGAAAAATATTCTCACAGGTCAAAGGAAAAGTATGAATTTCATGACCACAAAGCCCACTGAACTTATAGACTTCCTCCTGCCTTTGTCCTTAAGCCATCATGACTTTAGTAAAATATCACTAGAAGGATTTTCTAGCTTTACTGTGCAGTGTGTCTTCTGTGAGTGTCTACTCAGGCTTTTTTGTTTCACAACAGTAATAATCCTCTCCTGCCCTGTTTGGTTAACACACATCAAGATCCCAGAGTGCTTAGCTACCTCAAATTTTAAGCTAGATAAAGAAAGATAGGTTACAGAAAGGTTTGTTTGTGCTAATGTCAACTTTTTTTTTTCATTATCTCTTGCTGAAACTAAACTCAATGCTTCCCACATTTGCCAAGAGAAGTGACTCACAGAATGTCAGTTCTCATGTTCTGTGTCAGCACATGAATGAGAAGTCTTCCTGACTGCACTCACATTTTCTCCCTAGCACCTCAGCCATTGCCTGGGATAGCACACCACGAGAGCAGTGCATTTTGCTAGTAGTTAAACAGCAGCAAAAATCCTTTCTCCATTTTTTTATTAACTAACTACATTTTCTCTCGTAGTAGTATCCTTTTGTCATACAAGAAGTTGATACAAGATGACATTGCATATTCTGACAAGAAAACTAGTCCCATGCAATAGGAAGCAACAGAAGACCCTCTTGCACTGTGAGCATCCAGAAGTATGCAATACTGTCATCTTGAAGACTTAGTAACTTTCAAAACAAGACCTTTTTTGTCCCTTAGCGATTGTAGCGTTCCCAATCAAATGTTGCTTCCACCAGAAGGAAAGACATTTTATACATCAAAAAAAACCCTTGAAGGAACTATTTTTTCTTTACATTTCATATAATGAAGCTTCATCACCCCACCCACTCCTCAGTAAAGAAAGTCACCTTCAATAGGGACAAGGTACATTATAAAATGAGAAGGTAGGCACAAAACCAGGTACTCCACATTAAAGGAGATTGGAACAAGGCATCTCTGAAAAACAGGTCTTAGATTCTTTGGAACATGCACACAGTCCAATTCATTTCCAATTCAACAGATCTAAGCAGCCAAGTAGGTCACAACTGTACTATAATTATTTCACATTTGGGAAAGTATTTGGGTTATTTCTTTTCCTATACTTTCTCACATTAGCTAATCAAGATGAAGCAACCATAACCAGCTATTTTAAATAACCACAGAGAGCATCTATGAATGAATGAACCAGATGAGTTTGAAGATCTTGTAAGCTGACTACACCGAAAGTCAACACCGAAGACACTGAGTTTGAAAAAAGGTTTTGCTCTCATCACATGTGCAACCACAGCAAATTCATAGTACTGACTGATTTCCCAAATATATAATTGCTTACATTTAGTGGTGATGTAGTCATTGACATACTCTTCAGGGTCACTGGTCAAAAGAATTATAACAATCATCAATATACAAGAAAACAGAGAAAAGTCTTCAGGACTTTTTTCAACTTGTCATATAAAACAATCTTTCTTCTCTGAGCATAAAGATGATCCTTTGTAAAGATCATCCTGATAAAAAGACCATTTCTTACATTTCACTGCTCCAGCATCTCTGGAGTCTAAAGACCAGCTGTTCAAAACAAGTATTATAGTATTTTTGAGTGGTTGTAAATTTGGTTTAGTTTTTTTAAAAATCAGGCTGCCTTACAGCTCAGGCTGAGCCTGTCACCAGCAGTGTGTGTTTGCCTCACTCAATGGCAGAGAGCAAGGGAGCAAACCTGCGGAAGGACTGTCATAAGGAGTGTGCCTGGCTCTCCAGGAGAGAAGTAACTGCACTGTTTGTTTATCCATGTGTGTGCAGCTTCCAGAGTGGCAGCAGCAGAGACACCAAGCACTCAGCACTCCTAACTGCAAACAGTGTAAATTATGTAGAAGCAGAGAGATGATGTTTCTCCTATCTTTCACAGTAAGGTCATGCAGCTCTAGGACCCTTCCTTGTCTCCTGGTTTATCACTGTAGACTGTTACCTGCAGGCTTGATACCAAGCACCTTAAAAAGCATGGCTTTGTATTATTGATGAACACTGCACTAAACTACCTAGATAAAGATCACAGTCTGCCACAGCAGCAGTTTCAGGTGATTATACACTGCAAACCACTGGTAGTACACCACTTTCTCTACAAAGAGCACAGAAAAAGGACAGTTATTCGCCCATTTCTCCCACGAATTTTCTAAACACAAAGTAAATAGCAGGGGCAATGCCCTTAAAGGGAACAGCAACCCACCTCTGTGCTTGTACAGCTGACTAATGAAGCAGGCATCACAACTACTTAGTGGGATTCTTGGAAGAGTTACTTTACATACTGTGTGAGCACACATACGTACACAAATATAAATAATTAGTTATTTTATATCCTTGCATAAGGTGAGCAGCACATGCCCTGTTTAATCCTCCTACCCAGCAAAAGCCTGTTCTATAGACAAAATAATCCTTTGAAGAACAGCAAAGAAACCCCAAACATTTTAACAAGTAAAGCAATTTGAGCAAGTGCCTGCATAATAAGGTGGTAGCTGATCATAATCAGAAACACCGCGAGAAACAGACGCATACTCTAATAATTAGATGTTCTCACATGCTTTATGGAAACCTACCACATGCAAAGAGAAAAAAGTCAGACACTGAAATCAGAACACAAATAGACATTACAGTTGCAGAGTGACTTCCATGACACAAAAGCAACAAAGACGTCTGGATATTTCACCATAATAGGGTTCCACTGAAGTTCAGTACAGCAAGGAAACCAACCAGGTTATGAAACCAACCCAAGCTCATTAAAGTAAGTGAAAGGCACTATATTCTGACATTTACAAGATGGAAGACAAAGTGACAGCTGTCCAGGAACATCATTAGTTGCTAACTTACCTTCACTCCCAAATTCTGAGTGTTTTTATTGCCCAAGGCACTATTATTCTGATGCCAACAATTTGTTGATGTGAAGTTCAAGTGTTTCTAACCTTTACACAGAAGCCTTGATGTCATGAAAAACAAGTGCTATTGACAGCTGGAAAAAGGACTGATACCTGCCCTACATGCAACTGCACATCACGAACAGCAACTGCCTTAAGCGAGCAGTCACCACCCATCAGCAGAAAGATTAATTTGTTACTCTGCCAGAAAACTCGCTAAAAAACTAAAATCTGAATACTCTCCCATATAAAATAAGTTTTTTTTAAAAAAACATTTCAGTTAATTTGTTTAGTTTCACTGAAAAGGCAAAAACTAAAATTGTCACTCTGCTCTGAGATTCAAGAGCTTTAATGCAATCTTGCTGAGACCCCATCTAGAACCCACCAAGTAAAATGATCTATGTTCATCAAGTCTTTAATCATACTAATTCAAAACTTATCCAAAACTCTAGTTATTGTAACGAAAACCTGCTACACCAATTGCAAGTACAGAATAACAAGGATAACAGGCTTGTTCTTACTAATATCCAACTACAGCCTCATGACAAAGAGGCAAAGGAATGAAAGTCTACCTAATGTTCCCAGGTACATTACCAAGTAGTCCTGTGCTTTTAGCAGTCCTTTTAAAACCAATTCTTTTCTCCTCCTTTTCAGCAAAACAATGTGCAAGAACCTAAAGGAGTAGATTTTTACCACCTAATCAGGTTTAACTAATCAAGGCAAGGAAATGAAGGAGGTGGAAAAGAATCTGATCTCAGAACCCAAGACCTATTAGCCCTTAAAGGTAGTCTCCAACGAATGATTCCTAGCCTGAACGCAATGAAACTGCTGTCAGAGCAAACATGCTACACTTTTGGAAAGTATGTGGAAACACATTCTAGGAGTGTTAATAAAATTGCAGTGGCATTTATTAGGCACCTATTATTCTTATCCTGTTGCATTTATTACCAGTGCTCTTGAGGAGAAAATACCCCAAGCACTAATTGACATTTCAACTCTGTGCACAAAGTCCATGGAGACTCTCACACCCAACCTGTCACTGGAGTTTGCTACGGAAAGCTATTAACTACTTCCTACGTTTCCCACGTCAATGGAAAATATTCCCTTTCAACACTACTATTCCTTTAGCATTCCTTCAGAAATGCTGCTTGTAAGAACCTTCAAGACACCAGTGAAGACATACCCCTTGTGGCAGTAGTGCTCAAAGCTTTTGAAAAATGTACTGCTATTTTATCACTATATACAGTACTTAATGCAAGACAGATGATTTCCAAGGGTATATGAAAAAAATTTGATATGCAACACAGCATTTCATAAACAAAATTTAACCTTGTTAGTTTACTGGTTCACAACTCAGGCATTACAATTTGCTGAAAGGACATGGAGCAATTAACAGCTTCACTGACAATGGGGAAGACAGAAGATTTCATCAGTGGAAAGACTGTGTACCAGAAAGAGCTAAAGCATAGGTGTAAATCCAGTAACTGGATCAGAACTTTGGTTGTAACACTTCACTTTCCTCAACAAATGGAAAAAACAAAAAAAACCCCACTCTTTCTGCTGCAAAAGAGGCATACTTTTTTTAGTCAATCAAGACAAGGATATTGTTGAGAAGTTACTATATGTGTGCCAGTCCTGACCATATATTCTGACTGAACAACAGACAAGAACCCCCAGGTTTCACTGTCACATTCCTTTATCAAGGAAAACTATCATTCAATTGTCATCTACTTTATTTTACTAATGAGATTTCAAGAGAGATGCTAATTGGGCTTGACACTTCATCCTTTCACACAGCTCTGCAAACCTATGTTAGCATTCTTCAAACAACTGCTGTATCTGAGATTCAGCAAAACTCACGAATTACTGGTTTTGTTTCATCCTAGCATGTATTTTTATTGACATGAATATTAAATGAACTTACCAGAAGGAAAACACCATTCATTAATTTGTAACTACAATTAAAACTTAGGTTTGATAACAATACACTTTAGCATAGCAAATTCACCAAAACCATTATGCAAAAAAAAAAAAAGTCTATCTCAGCTGGCTGCAACACCAGCTGTTTTGGTAACTTTGAGATGACATTATTTGCTTTAACAGACAGCATTATTAACAACTGCTACCATTTACCAGAAAGCGAACATAATGCAGAGAAAGATGATGATGGTGATTCATGGGATAAAAAAGGTTTATTGTGTGGAACAATATACCAAGAATGTAAACTGAAATCAACTCTACATAAATAGTGAATAAGTTCTTCTGAGCTGTTGCAGGACCAACACCTAAAAGTACTAAGGAGACTTTATTCTTATATAGCACTCATCCAAGTGAGACTTCAAAAATCTTTCCACAGAGCTCTGCAAAGCTTAAGAAACATCCAGTCTGTGCCATGAAATGAACCACACAATAAATCCAAAGGCTAGAAAAATTCTTCACTGTTTGGGCTTCAAGTTTATCAGTTAACAAATCAGGCAGGTAACCACCTTTACAGAGGGATGACATCAAACACTAAGTTACTGAATCTATCATGGAATGGTACAACTTGAACACATCTCTACAATCTGAGAATAGATCATTCCCAGCAGAGATGGGTGGCAACTGCTATGGCACTCTGAGGGGGTTTTTTCCATCTGAGGACCTCTGACAGAGGTTAGATGCCTTTCTAGTAGACACCAGAAAGGTAAAAGAACATTCTACGTGAAAAGAGATGTGAGAAATAAAGTATTTAACAGGCTCCCCTTCTCCAGCAAGCTGTGAACTTGTGACAAATTGCATAAATATGTAACTTTGAGCCACAAGCATTTCCTTTTTTTTTTTTTTTTTTTTTTCAGCAAAGC